>CM044897.1:55801050-55972778 GCA_024500145.1 Gentiana dahurica var. dahurica | reverse complement strand
TTTTGCATGCCATTTGCGCCGCCGTGCCTTATTTATCGTTCTGGTCGATATCACATCGATATTTCAAATGAAATTTAAAAAAAAATTATACTTTTTTTGTACCCACAGAGTACTTAACGGTGTATTTTTTATTCATTGTATAAGGCCATTCAAGTGTCCGTTTTGATTCATTGTACAAGGCCATTCAGATGTCCGTTTTGCAGGCAGTTTGCGCCGCTGTTCCATATTTAACGTTCTGGTCGATATCACATCGTTACTTCGAAGAAAATTACAACCTTTTATTTTGTACTTTTCCATACCTATATATTTTTGATTCCTTTTACAAGGGAATTTGTGTGTCCGTTTTGCATGTTTTTGCGCCGCCGTGCCATATTTATTGTTCTGGTCGATATCACATCGTTACTTTAAACACAATTAAAAACATTTTCTGTACCCATAGAGTACTTAATGATGTGATTTTTGATTCCTTGTACAAGGCCATTCTGGTATTTAACAATCTGGTCGATATCACATCGTTACTTCAAAGAAAATTAAAAACCTTTTTTTTGTACTTTTTTTGTACCTACGGAGTACTTAACGGTGTGATTTTTGATTCTTTGTACAAGGCCATTTTTATGTCCGTTTCGCTTGCCGTTTGCGCCGCCGTGCCTTATTCAAAGAAAATTACAAACTTTTTTTTCGTACTTTTTTTGTACCCACCGATTACTTAATGGTGTGATTTTTGATTCCTTGTACAAGGCGATTCTGGTGTCTATTTCGCTTGCCGTTTGCACCGCCGTGCCTTACTTAACGTTCTAGTCAATATAACATCAATACTTCGTAGAAAATCACAACCTTATTTTTCATACTTTTTTCATACCCACAAAGTTCTTAATACTCAGATTTTTGATTCCTTATACAAGGCCATTCGGGTGTCCATTTCGCATGCCGTTTGCACCGACGTGCCTTATTTCACGTTCTGGTTGATATCACATTTTTACTACGACGAAAATTACAAACTTTTTTTCATAATTTTTTTTATCCACAGAGTACTTAACTGTGTGATTTTTGATTCCTTGTACAAGGCCATTCGGGTGTCCGTTTCGCATGCCGTTTGCGCCGCCGTACCTTATTTAACATTCTGGTCGATATCACATCATTACGTCGAAGAAAATCACAACCTTATTTTTCGTACTTTTTTCATACCCATAGATTACTTAACGGTGTGATTTTTTATTCCTTGTACAAGGTCATTCGGGTGTCCACCTTGCATGCCGTTTGCGCCAACGTGTCTTATTTAACTTTCTGGTCGATATCACATCGTTACTTCAAATAAAATTACAAACTTTTTTTATACTTTATTTGTACCCATAGAGTACATAACGCTGTGATTTTTGATTGCTTGTACAATGCCATTCGGGTGTCTGTTTTGCATGCCATTTGCGCCAGCGTGTCTTATTTAAATTTCTGGTCGATATCACAACGTTACTGCAAAAAAATTACAAACATTTTTATTCATACTTTTTTTTGTACCAATAGAGTACATAATGGTTTGATTTTTATTCTTTTTACAAGGCCATTCGGGTGTCCGTATTGCATGCAGTTTGCGTCGACGTGCCTTATTTAAATTTCTGGTCGATATCACGTCATTACTTCCAAGAAAACAACAAACCTTTTATTCGTACTTTTTTTTATACTCACAGAGTACTTAACAGTGTGATTTTTGATTTCTTGTTGAAGGGCATTCTAGTGTCGTTTTGCTTGCCGTTTCCGCCGCCGTGCCTTATTTACCATTTTGGTCGATATCACATCATTACTTCAAAGATAATTACAAACCTTTTTTTTGTACTTTTTTTTGTACCCACAGAGTACTTAACGGTGTTATTTTAGATACCTTGTAGAAGGCCGTTCTGGTCTCCGTTTTGCTTGCCGTTTGCGGCATCGTGCCTTATTTATCATTCTGGTAGATATCACATAAGTAATTCAAAGAAAATTTCTAACTTTTTTTCGTTCTTTTTTTGTACCCACCTATTACTTAACGGTGTGATTTTTGATTCCTTGTACAAGGCGATTCGGGTGTCCGTTTCGTATGCCGTTTTCCCCACCGTGCCTTATTTAACAATCTGGTCGATATCACATCGTTACTTCCAAGAAAATTACAAACCTTTTTGTTGGACTTATTCCTTTGTTTTGATGATGAGTGCCAGACTAGCTGTTATAGTGCAAAGGCAAAAAGATGTCTAGAACTAATGTACAGGTTTATTAGAGTTTGATTCATAAATAGGTTTGATCAAACAAGCACTATAATGGTCTGCTGACCTTTTTCAGCAGACTGGTCTAGGTCAGTAGGGTAGATAGGTCAGTAGACTGGTTAGGAACCTGCTGAAGACTGAAGGCTGAGGGTTCAAACTCAGTAATTGAAGGCTAAGGGATCAAACTTAGTAATTAAAGTCAAGGATATGAAATCAGAATTTAGGCAAGTCTGTGATGACCTAAACTGATTGCATATACCTTGTGTAGAAGGTCTAAGTTCCATAAGTTGGATGATGTTTGGAACTTGGTTATATTCAAAAAGGTGTAATCTAACTTCACAATTAAAAGTTAGATAAAAGAAATCAGCTGCATTATATTTTATACACAGCAAATTGTTGTTCAGCAGACTGATTGGTATTACAGCTGACTGATGAACCTGCTGATAAATACCTCGATTAATTCAAGATTATATTGGAAGATTACATGGATAAGGACAACCAACTACCTCTGATTTGATCAAACAAATCAGTGGTTAGGATTAAAAGAATGTTGGGATGATTCAGGACTTTATCCAATGGACACAAGTCAAAGGGTGGACAGGCTGCACTGTCAAAAAGGAATTCTGACAGTGTCAGTCCTATGAATAGTGACAGAGGGCAAATCAGATGGGACAAAAACAAGGAATGGATATATTTGAATTTCAAATACAAGTCACATGCTCTCCTACCTATAAATAGAGGACTTTCAACTCAGAAAGAAGATGAAGAATTTTGGATAAACTTTAATTGATAAACCTGAGCTTAAAAACACCTTGCTGAACTTACTGAGCATAAGGCTGCTGATCTAGAAAATCTTCAAGTGCATTCTGTATTCAAGCTATATCAAGCATACACACTTGAAGACTGCAAGCTGCTGATTATATCATCCTAATCAAGCTGCTGCAACTGAATCAGTTATTTGATTCACCATTTATTTTATAAAGAATCTGTTGAAGACAGTGAAGCACTTTTGTGTGAAAGACTGTTGTTTGTGGTGGAGCTGGTGAAGAGGCAATCCTACCCTTCAAGGACCAGTGGAAGACTCAGGAGCAGCAATCCTACCTGTTCCCAGTTTTCAGTTTGTGAAGCCATAGTGATTGGTGAAGGACAAGCAACCTCAGGAATCTTTGTAACCGAAATATCAAAGATCTCTAGTGTATTTCCTCCAACATCACAGGAGAAGAGTGGACTGACAGGATTACACCACCTGGAACCACTATAAAATTTGCCTACTTGCTTTCAGCATTTACATTCTGCACTTAGTTTATCATACACATCAATCTACTGAATCTAGCAACTGAAATCACACACATACACTACTGAGTATCTAATACTTAGTATCATATCTAACAACAAGTATTAAGGCTTAATTTTTATATAATTCCGCTGCACAAATTCAGTAACCTAAACTGTCAGTAGACTCCTGTTTATCAGTAGGCTACTGAAGTCTCAACAGACTACTGAAGTATCAGCAGGCTGCTGAAGTTGCAGAATTTGTTAACTCCAAAGTTTTAAGTGTTAAGTTTATTCACCACCCCTCTAAACTTAACCAAAGCCTTTTCAAAGGACCAACAATTGGTATCAGAGCAGTGCTTCTATTCTGAAGTAATCCTACTTGTTGTGCTTGTGAAAATCCTTTGTAAACTTTGTCAAATCACTGATTTTCATAGTCTTGCATCATGGATAACACATAGTATGCTAGAACAATGCTGATGTTATATCCTACTCAGATTCTGATTATGCTGGTTGCAAAATTGATAGAAAAAGCACCACAGGAACCTGTCAGTTAATGGGAAATAGACTGGTTTCCTGGTTCAGCAAGAAACAGAATTCTATATCAACTTCCACTGCTGAAGCTGAATACATTGCTGCTGGAAGTTGCTGTGCACAAGTACTATGGTTAAGACAACAATTAAGGGATTATGGAATTGAAGAAAAGGAAATTCCAATCATGTGTGATAACACAAGTGCAATTGCTATTACAGAAAATCCAGTTTTGCACTCAAGAACCAAACACATTGATGTGAGACATCACTTTATAAGAGATCATGTTGAAAAGAAAGATGTGGTGGTTCTATACATCCCTACTGAAGATCAACTTGCTGATATATTCACTAAACCACTTGATAGTGAAAGATTTGCCAAGTTAAGGACTGAATTGGGAATTATCAAAGTTGACTGATAATCAGCAGTGTACTGGAATTCACCAATGGGATTAGTCTTTGCTATGTTGGGTGAGCTCACTTAGCAGATTAGTCATTGGTATCAACAATTCCATGTACTTATGTTTGGACAATTGAGCAAATGAGGTTGCCAAGGGGATTGGTCTTTGTCATGTTGGGTGAGCTCACTTGACAGATCAGTCATTGGTATTAAACTTTATCTTGTATTATCAATTGAACAAAACAAGAAGAAAACAAGGATCAGCAGAGTCTTTATGTCAGCAGGCTGCTGAAGCCATTTATCAACAGACTGCTGAACTCACCCTGCTGAGGTTTACCCTACTGAAGGGGACGTTACGCAGTCAATTTTATTAAAGTCAAAAAGCAGAATTGGCGGGATATTTATTTTATCCATTATTACCATAGTTAAACCATCCAACGGTTACAAACGTTATGCAGGAGTAATGGACAACGTGTCAAAACAGCATTCATTCAGATTAATCATGGTTACCATCGATGTACGTGCTATGACAGTTGCAACTACCCACTTTCTATATATGCAGACCTACTTGCAGCAGATCTTCTACACTTGCAAAATCTATGATTGTACTCTCTGTTTTACACTGTGTGAACACAGATTTGAGAAACTTTCTTCTTCATCTTATTTTTCTCATAACAATGGCCGAAAAGATTGATGTCCAGATTGAATCTAGCCAAAGTATTAGAGGCTATGTTGTTGATGCAAACCAGACTGAGTTAGCAATCAATATTGGACGAAGAATAATGAGGTTTGCTGGCTTGGAGAATAAACTCAATATAAGATTGGAAACAATCTCTTACACAAATGTTATTGATTTCTTGAAGAACATGGTTGTGGAAGAAGGAAGCGAAGCTTTTAAAACAACCGTGAATGCTGAGGAAATTGAAGTTTCCCCCAGTCTACTGAGGGAAGTGTTTGGCTTTGAAGAAGTGGTGGATGGTCCAGTCAATCCTGAAGCAATGGGATTGAACAAGATGGCATTTGTGGATCAAATTAAGACAAATCAAGACACCAAATCAATTCCAGGCATAAATTGCAGACATATTTGGAATGAGTACAACCTGCTGAGCAAACTCATTGCCAAGAACATACTTGGATTGGTTGGAAGAATGGATACCCTATCTGGCCCTAAGATAGAGCTAATGATGATCATCTGCAGTAGCCTGAAGTTTGATTGGGCTGGTTACTTCATCCACTATATGAAGAAAGTTGCCAAGGAGGAGAAAGTAGGGAAAAGGCCTTACCCCTAGGTTTGATGGTTCAGACCCTGCTGAATCATCTGGAGGTTCCTGATATTGAACCTGAAAAGATAAATCAGTCCAGATACAAGAAAGAGATCGATTATACAATTCCTAGACTGGATGATGATGAAGAGGATGCAGGAGAGGCTGCTGACGATGATAATGGTGGAGATGATGGTGATGCTGGTGGTGAACAGGTCAAGAAAACTGTTAAGATATCCATCAAACCTGCTGCACCAAAGAAAGTGACTGAGGAGAGAAAGAGTGCTGATGTTAGAAAGATTACTGAAATCTTAAAGCCAAAAAGAACAAGGAAGCAGACAACACAGACTGTTGAGTCTGCTGAGGGTTCAGTGGAGGTTACTGACCCAGCTGTTGCTGCAAGAAGAACTGTTGTTGAAATTCTGAGCAAGCAACAGAAAGAAGATAGTAGAAAGAGGAAGTCTACTGGAGATGATGATGATGAACCCCTTTCCAAGAGGATGAAAGAGATTGCCACAAAGAAAAAGTATGGCAAAGGAAAGGAACTGAAAGTCTTGGAATCACAAAAAGTCCAAGAAGAAGCATCAGTGGAAGAGGAAGAAGAGGCTATTGAGGCTGAGCCCTTAACTATCATTGAGCCTGTGGTAATTACTGATTCCTCACCAGAAGAGGCTGCTAAGTCTACTGGAAGTGAACAAATTGTTGTTGAACAATCTGTTGGAGAAACACAGCAGTCTGCTGCACCAGAGCCTGCTATAAAAGTTGTTGAATCTACTGAAGCTGGATAGATTGTTGTTGAGCAATCTATTGGAGATATACAGCAGTCTACTGACCCTGAGCCTGCTGTAGTATCCACTGAAGAACCACAGCAAACCACTGAACCTGAACCTGCTGTGGTAGTTGAAGACTTGGTTGAAGACCCTGCAAATGTGGCAAGAATTCAGGGGGAAGAATAGCCTGCTGTTAACCCTGCTGATGAGCATGTAAGTCAGGTGGAACCAAGTGTGGCACAGATGCAAGTAGTAGGTACAAATACACCACCTCAGCAACCTACTGACTTTGAGGTATCTGTGGAAGAAACATTGAATCAGCTTGTTGGGACCTTTGGAGGCCAACAAGGTACTGAAAGAGCTCCCAGAGGATCATACCTGCCCTATGAAAAACATGAGAAGAAGAAGAAAGAAGGGTATGTTGATCCTAAAATCCTGCTGGTGGCTGATTACTTCCAGTGGAAATTTGGATTTTATAAGAGGCAAAAGCCAGCTGCTGAACCTATGACAGATTTTGAAGAATGGGCTTTTGAGAGGCTGGGAGTGGAGAATTTACTGGATCTTGTTGATACCTCCTTGCTGCAATCAAGGCTGATGGATCTGTTTGATGATCAACAAAAGGAGGAGGGTATCAAGTTCAGGGATCCAAGAGGTGATGATGATGGCCCTTCATCATCTGATTCTGATGATAATCACCCCTCTGGTCCAGGAGAGACCAGTAGGACTGCTATGACAATTGACCCTACTATAAGGCAGTCTACTGGTGCTGGAGTGTCTACTGAGAGACAGCACACTGGACAGATGGATGCAGATATGGAGCATCTCACCATTGATGACATTGTGACACAAATCAATGAAGGAATAGATGGTGATGCAAACAGAATGGTTGGTGAGATAGATTCACGTTTTGTTGAAGAACCTGCTGAGCATGTTGATGATCAGCAGGCTGTGGATTCAAGTGAAGAAAGGGTTACTGACCATATTGAACCCAGTGCAAGTTCAGAGGAATCCATACAATATCAAGATGGATTTGACACTGAGGATACCCTGTCCAAAACTGCCACTATTTTAACAAAAATTGGTCATGCTGAAGGATTCCAAGTGGATAATGAGGCTATATTCAATCCACTGAGAGTTGAAGAGGAGGTACAGGTTGCTGGGATACAAACAGCACCTGCATAAAGGTGGGAACAGGAGGTACAGGCTGCTGAGTCTCAAACAGCACCTGGACAAAGGTTGGAACAATCTTTGGGTTTGGAGGAAACCCCTGTTGTTGTCCCAGTACATGCTGCTGGAGTGGAGCCTACTGGAGACAAGGCCACTGTAGGAAGGATAGTCAGCAGGCTACTGTTGTTAATGAAGAAGAACAGCTGCGGGACTATGACTACAGTGATGAAGAATTTCAGATTTTTGGAGAAGAAGAAGCTGCTGAAGAACCTGCACAAGATCTAGTCATGGAAGATATTCTTGGTGCTATGGTTGAGGAAAGACCTCCCCCTGCTGGGAGAGATTTGAGTAAGGCAATGGTTATCAGCAATCAGAGGCAACAATATAATGTTGAAGAGCCTGCTGATGCATCTACTGATAGTAGAATGGCTGGTGGAGTTCCAGTTGAAGATTTGGATGAGTTAAGAACTGTCAGAAATGATATGCAACAGTTAAGAACTCAACTGGACAGGCAAGAACAGAGATTTGAAGAACTGATGAAACTGGTAAATGAAAACAGACAATCTGCTGATACAGTTGCTTCAAATTTCACATCCACTCAAAATGCTGTGAATGATATGATGTTGGATGTGAGGGGAATCAAGCAAGGGAATACACTGAAAGACAAGTTTTTGAAAGAACAATTCATATCCATTCATCAAAAACTTGACAAGCTTGCTACATCACCTAAGCCTGCTGAAGCTGCTGGAACATCTCAACTTGCTGCATTGGATCCTAATGTCACTGAAAGGATCAATCGACTGGAGGAGACCTTGCAATCAAGGATTACTGCTATTGATACAAGAACTGAGATCATGGAAGGTCAATTGAATAGAGTGGTATTCTCACAGGAGAGTGTTCATGGCCTTATGTCCCGTTTTGTTGATGATGTCACTAAGGGGGAAGAGGGCCAATCAGCTGCAGCAAAAGAGGCTGCAAGACTCTTTGCAAAGAAAAGATGGGAGGATGATACTAATGCTTACAGAAGACCTGCACCTGGTAGAGTTCAACTTACTGATGATCTCCTCAAGCAATATAGGAAAGAATACTATAACAGACATAAACCTTATCATGACAAGGGATATCATGAAGGTCTAAACTCTTTCCTGTCATTGAAATTCTGGGAAGCAAGAGTCAAAGCCTTAAGGGCAACTTACAGAGGAGGCAGAGGTGGAAGAGGTGGAAGAAGTGGAAGAGGTGATAGGATCTTGCCTATCACAAAAGCAAAGGACTCACTTGATGAATTCAAGGAACTGTATATGAAGTTTGGATTCAGACTGAATGAGATCAACCTTATCCTGCCTGAAGCATGGAACTGGTGGAAGCAAGTAAATCCCTACATTGATTTTACTTTGATTGAAAATGAATGGATGAGGGACATGATAGAAGAAATCAGAGCCTACCAAGAGCAAGTGGAGAAGGCTAGACAAGAAAGAGAGAAGAGACAGTAGTGCAGCATACTTATCATATTTTATCTTTGCTGCATCTAGACTGTAATAACTATGAACAATGATTATAATGAAAGATGACTGAATTTGTTCTGTTTTTGTTTTATATCTTTTTGCTTTGCTGATAGGTGAGGGTAGTGGCATCATCACCAAAAAGGGGGAAATTTTTGGACTTATTCCTTTGTTTTGATGATGAGTGCCAGACTAGAGCTTATAGTGCAAAGGCAAAAAGATGTCTAGAACTAATGTATAGGTTTATTAGAGTTTGATTCATAAATAGGTTTGATCAAACAAGCACTGTAATGGTCTGCTGACCTTTTTCAGCAGACTGGTCTAGGTCAGTAGGGTAGATAGGTCAGTAGACTGGTTAGGAACCTGCTGAAGACTGAAGACTGAAGGCTGAGGGTTCAAACTCAGTAATTGAAGGCTAAGGGATCAAACTTAGTAATTAAAGTCAAGGATATGAAATAGGAATTTAGGCAAGTCTGTGATGACCTAAACTGATTGCATATACCTGGTGTAGAAGGTCTAAGTTCCATAAGTTGGATGATGTTTGGAACTTGGTTATATTCAAAAAGGTGTAATCTAACTTCACAATTAAAAGTTAGATAAAAGAAATCAGCTGCATTATATTTTATACACAGCAAATTGCTGTTCAGCAGACTGATTGGTATTACAGCAAACTGATGAACCTGCTGATAAATACCTCGATTAATTCAAGATTATATTGGAAGATTACATGGATAAGGACAGCCAACTACCTCTGATTTGATTAAACAAATCAGTGGTTAGGATTAAAAGAACGTTGGGATGATTCAGGACTTTATCCAATGGACACAAGTCAAAGGGTGGACAGGCTGCACTGTCAAAAAGGAATTCTGACAGTGTCAGTCCTATGAATAGTGACAGAGGGCAAATCAGATGGGACAAAAACAAGGAACGGATATATTTGAATTTCAAATACAAGTCACATGCTCTCCTACCTATAAATAGAGGACTTTCAACTCAGAAAGAAGATGATGAATTTTGGATAAACTTTAAGTGATAAATCTGAGTTGAAAAACACCCTGCTGAACTTACTGAGCATAAGGCTGCTGATCTAGAAAATCTTCAAGTGCATTCTGTATTCAAGCTATATCAAGCATACACACTTGAAGACTGCAAGCTGCTGCAACTGAATCAGTTATTTGATTCACCCTTTATTTTATAAAGAATCTGCTGAAGACAGTGAAGCACTTTTGTGTGAAAGACTGTTGTTTGTGGTGGAGCTGGTGAAGAGGCAATCCTACCCTTCAAGGACCAGTGGAAGACTTAGGAGCAGCAATCCTACATGTTCCCAGTTTTCAGTTTGTGAAGCCATAGTGATTGGTGAAGGACAAGCAACCTCAGGAATCTTTGTAACAGAAATATCAAAGATCTCTAATGTATTTCCTCCAACATCACAGGAGAAGAGTGGACTGACATGATTACACCACCTGGAACCACTATAAAATTTGCCTACTTACTTTCAGCATTTACATTCTGCACTTAGTTTATCATACACATCAATCTACTGAATCTAGCAACTGAAATCACACACATACACTACTGAGTATCTAATACTTAGTATCATATCTAACAACAAGTATTAAGGCTTAATTTTGATATAATTCCGCTGCACAAATTCAGTAACCTAAACTGTCAGTAGACTCCTGTTTATCAGCAGGCTACTGAAGTCTCAGTAGACTCCTGAAGTATCAGCAGGCTGCTGAAGTTGCAGAATTTGTTAACTCCAAAGTTTTAAGTGTTAAGTTTATTCACCTCCCCTCTAAACTTAACCAAAGCCTTTTCAAGGGACCAACACTTTTTTTGTAGTTGTTTTGTACCCAAAGACTACTTAACGGTGTGATTTTTGATTCCTTGTACAAGGCCATTGTGATGTCCGTTTCCCTTGCCGTTTGCGCCGCCGTGCCCTATTTATCGTTCTGGTTGATATCACATCAGTACTCCAAAGAAAATTACAAACTTTTTTTTCGTACTTTTTTTGTACCCACCGATTACTTAATTGTGTGATGTTTGATTCCTTGTACAAGGCGATTCCGGTGTTTTTTTTCGCTTAACGTTTGCGCAGCCGAGCCTTATTTAACGTCTGGAAAATATCACATCATCACTTCGAAGAAAATCACAACCTTATTTTTCCTAGTTTTTTCATACCCACAAATTATTTAATAGTGTGATTTTTGATTCCTTATACATGGCCATTCGGGTATCCGTTTCGCATGCCGTTTACGCCCACGTTCCTTATTTAACGTTCTGGTTGATATCACATTGTTGCTTCGAAGAAAACTACAAACATTTTTTCATTTTTTTTACCCACAGAGTACTTAACGGTGTGATTTTTGATTCCTTGTACAAAGCCATTCGGGTGTCCGTTTCGCATGCCGATTGCGCCGCCGAGTCTTATTTAACTTTCTGGTCGATATCACATCGTTACGTCGAAGAAAATCACAACCTTATTCAAAGAAAATTACAAACTTTTTTTCGTATTTTTTTTGTACCCACCGATTACTTAACGGTGTGATTTTTTATTCATTGTACAAGACCATTCGGGTGTCGTTTCGCATACCGTTTGCGCCGCCGTGCCTTATTTAATGTTCTGGTCGATATAACATTGTTACTTGGAAGAAAATTACGACCTTTTTTTATAATTTTTTCTTACCCACAAAGTAGTTAACGATGTGATTTTTGATTCCTTGTAAAAGGCAATTCTTGTGTCCGTTTCTCATGTTTCTTGCGCCACTGTACATTATATATCGTTCTACTTGATATCACATCGTTATTTCACACAAAATTAAAAAAAAATTTACAATTTTTTTTGTACCCACAGAGTACTTAACGGTGTATTTTTTATTCCTTATACAAGGCCATTCTAGTGTCCGTTTCGCATGCCGTTTGCACCGACGTGCCTCATTTAACGTTCTGGTCGATATCACATCGTTTCTTCGAAGAAAATCATAACCTTATTTTTCGTACTTTTTTAATACCCACAAATTACTTAACGGAGTGATTTTTGATTCCTTGTACAAGGCCATTCGGGTGTCCATTTTGCTTGCCGTTTGCGCTACCGTGCCTTATTTAACATTCTGGTCGATATCACATTGTTACTTCGAAGAAAATTTCAAACTTTTTTTTCATATTTTCTTACCGAAAGAGTACTTAACGGTGTGATTTTTGATTCCTATTACAAGGCCATTCGGGTGACCGTTTCGCATGCCGTTTGCGCAATCGTGCCTTATTTAACGTTCTGGTCGATATCATATCATTACATCGAAGAAAATCACAACCTTATTTTTGTACTTTTTTCATACCCACATAGTACTTAACGGTGTGATTTTTGATTCCTTGTACAAGGCCATTCGGGTGTCCGTTTTGCATGCTGTTTGCGCCGACGTGCCTTATTTAAAGTTCTGGTTGATATCACATTGTTACTTCGAAGAAAATTACAATCGTTTTTTCATATTTTTTACCCATAGAGTACTTAACGGTGTGAATTTGATTGCTTGTACAAGGCCATTTGGGAGTCCGTTTCGCATGCCGTTTGCCCCGCCGTGCCTTATTTAACGTTCTAGTCGATATCACATTGTTACTTCGAAGAAAATCACAACCTTATTTTTCATACTTTTTTCATACCCATAGAGTACTTAACGGTATGATTTTTGATTCCTTGTACAAGGCCATTCAGGTGTATGTTTTGCATGCCGTTTGCGCCGCCGTGCCTTATTTAAAGTTTTGGCCTATATCACATCGTTACTTCGAAAAAAATTACAACCTTTTATTTTGTACTTTTCCCATACCTATATAGTAATTAACGGTGTGATTTTTGATTTCTTGTACAAAAGAATTTGTGTGTCCGTTTTGGATGTCTTTACGCCGTCGTGCCTTATTTATTGTTCTAGTCGATAATACATCGTTATTTTAAAGAAAATTACAAACTTTTTTTTTCGTACTTTTTTTACCCACCCACCGATTACTTAATGGTGTGATTTTTGATTCCTTGTACAAGGCCATTCTGGTGTCCATTTTGCTTGCCGTTTGCGCCGCCGTGCCTTATTTAACGTTTTGGTCGATACCATATTGTTACATCGATGAAAATCACTACCTTATTTTTCATACATTTTTCATACGCACAAAGTACTTAACGGTGTGATTTTTGATTCCTTGTACAAGGCCATTCGGGTGTCCGTATCGCATTCTGTTTGCGCTGACGTGCCTTATTTTACGTTCTGGTCGATATCACTTTGTTACTTCGAAGAAAATTACAAAATTTATTTCATATTATTTTACCCATAGTGTACTTAACGGTGTGATTTTTTATTCCTTGTACAAGGCCGTTCGGGTGCCCGTTTCGCATGCCGTTTGCATCGCCGTGCCTTATTTAACGTTCTCGTCGATATCACATTGTTACTTCGAAGAAAGTGACAACCTTATTTTTCATGCTTTTTTCATACCAATAGAGTACTTAACGGTGTGATTTTTGATTCCTTGTACAAGGCCATTCGGGTCTCCGTTTTGCAAGCCGTTTGCGCCGATGTGTCTTATTTAACTTTCTGGTCGATATCACATCGTTACTTTCAAAGAAAACTACAAGCCTTTTTTCGTACTTTTTTTGTACCCCAGAGTACTTAACAATGTGATTTTTGATTCCTTGTCTAAGGGCATTCTAGTGTCCGTTTTTCTTGCCGTTGCCGACGTGCCTTATTTATCGTTTTGGTCGATATCACATCATTACTTCATAGAGAACTACAAAACTTTTTTTCGTACTTTTTTTTGTACCCATAGAGTAGTTAACGGTGTGAATTTTGATACTTTGTACAAGGCCATTCTGGTCTCCGTTTTGCTTGCCGTTTGGGCTGCCGGGCCTTATTTTATCGTTCTGGTCGATATCACTTCAGTACTTCAAAGAAAATTACAAAAAAAAATTTCGTACTTTTTTCGTTCCCACCAATTACTTAACGGTGTGATTTTTTCATTGTACAAGGCCATTCGGGTGTCCGTTTCGCAAACCGTTTGCGCTGTCGTACCTTATTTAACGTTCTGGTCGATATCCCATCGTTACTTCGAAGAAAATTATGACCTTTTTCGTACTTTTTTCTTACCCATAGAGTACTTAAAGGTGTGATTTTTGGTTCCTTGTACAAGGCCATTCGGGTGTCCGTTTTGTATGCCGTTTGCGCCGACGTGCCTTATCTAACATTCTAGTCGATATCACATCGTTACTTCAATTAAAATTACAAATTTTTTTCATACTTTTTTTTGTATCCACAGTGTACTTAATGGTGTGATTTTTGATAACTTGTACAAGGCCATTCAGTTCCGTTTTACATGCCGTTTGCACCGGCGTGCCTTATTTAATATTTTGGTCGATATCACATCGTAATTCGAAGAAAATCACAACCTTATTTTTCGTAGTTTTTTCATACCCACAAAAAGTACTCACGGTGTGATCTCTGATTCCTTGTACAAGGCCATTCCGGAGTCCGTTTCGCATGTCGTTTACGCCGACGTGCCTTATTTAACGTTTTGGTCGACATCACATTGTTACTTCGAAGAAAATTACAAACTTGTTTTCATATTTTTTTACCCACAGAGTACTTAACGATGTGATTTTTGATTCCCTGTACAAGGCCATTCGGGTGTCCGTTTTTCATGCCTTTTATGCCGACGTGTCTTATTTAACTTTCTGGTCGATATCACATCATTACTTCAACGAAAACTACAAACCTTTTTTTCGTACTTTTTTTACCTATAGAGTAGTTAACGGTGTGATTTTTGATTCCCGGTACACGGCCATTCGGGTGTGTCTGTTTTGCATGCCGTTTGCGCCGACGTGTCTTATTTAACTTTATGATCGATATCACATCGTTACTTCAAAAAAGTTAAAACCCTTTTTTCGTACTTTTTTTTGTACAGTACTTAACAGTGTGATTTTTCATTCCTTGTACAAGGGCATTCTAGTGTCTAGTTTTCTTGCCGTTTGCGCCGCCGTGCCTTATTTATCGTTTTGGTCGATATCACATCGTTACTTCAAAGATAATTACAAACCTTTTTTTTCGTACTTTTTTTTAGTACCCACAAAGTACGTAACTGTGTGATTTTTATACCTTGTACAAGGCCATTCTGGTCACCGTTTTGCTTGTCGTTTGCGCCGCCGTGCCTTATTTATCGTTCTAGTCGATATCACATCAAAACTTCAAAGAAAATTACAAACTTTATTTTCGTACTTTTTTTGTACCCACTGATTACTTAACGGTGTGATTTTTTATTCCTTGTACAAGGCCATTCAGGTGTACGTTTCGCATGCCATTTGCGCCGCCATGCCTTATTCAACGTTCTGGTCGATATCATATCGTTTCTTCAAAGAAAATTACGACCTTTTTCTTACTTTTTTCTTACCCACAGAGTACTTAACGGTGTGATTATTGATTCCTTGTACGAGGCAATTCTTTTGTCCGTTTCTCATGTTTTTTACGACGATGTACCTTATTTTTCGTTCTGGTCGATCACATCGTTATTTCAAACTAATTTAAATACTTTTTTTGTACTTTTTTCGTACCCATAAAGTACTTAAAGGTGTATTTTGTATTCCTTGTATAAGGCAATTCTAGTGTCCGTTTTGATTCCTTGTACAAGGCCATTCAGGTGTGCATTTTGCAGGCCGTTGGCGCCGCCGTTCCATATTTAACGTTCATGTCGATATCACATCGTTACTTTGAATAAAATTACAACCTTTTATTTTGTATTTTTTCCATACCTATATAGTACTTAACGGTGTGATTTTTGATTCCGTTTACAAGGGAATTTGTGTGTCCGTTTTGCATTTTTTTTACGCCGCCGTGCGTTATTTGTTGTTCTGGTCGATATCACATCGTTACTTTAAACACAATTAAAAACCTTTTTTGTACTTTTTTTGTACACACAGAGTACTTAATGGTGTGATTTTTGATTCCTTTTACAAGGCCATTCTGGTATCAGTTTCGCATGCCGATTGCGATGACGTGCCTTATATAACAATCTGGTCGATATCATATCGTTACTTCAAAGAAAATTACAAACCTTTTTTTTCATACTTTTTTTTTGTACACGTAGAGTACTTAACGGTGTGATTTTTGATACCTTGTAAAAGGCCATTATGATGTCCGTTTTGCTTGCCGTTTGCGCCGCCGGGCCTTATTTATCGTTCTGGTCGATATCACATCAGTACTTCAAAGAAAATTACAAACTTTTTTTTTCGTACTTTTTTTGTTCCCACCAATTACTTAATGGTGTGATTTTTGATTCCTTGTACAAGGCAATTCTAGTGTCCGTTTCACTTGCCGTTTGCGCCGCCGTGCCTTATTTAACGTTCTGGTTGATATCACATCATTACTTCGAAGAAAATCACAACCTTATATTTCATACTTTTTTCATACCCACAAAGTACTTTACAGTGTGAATTTTGATTCCTTATACAAGGCCATTCGGGGGTCCGTTTCGCTTGCCGTTTGCGCCGACGGAGTACTTAACGTTCTGGTCGAGATCACATTGTTACTTCGAATAAAATTAAAAACTTTTTTTCATATTTTTTTACCCACAGAGTACTTAACGGTGTGATTTTTTATTCCTTTTACAAGTCCATTTGGGTGTCCGTTTCGCATGCCGTTTGCGCCGCTATGCCTTATTTAACGTTTTGGTCGATATCACATCGCTACTTCGAAGAAAATCACAACCGTGTTTTTTGTACATTTTTCATACCCATAAAGTACTTAACGGTGTGATTTTTGATTCCTTGTACAGGGCCATTCGGGAGTCCGTTTTGCATGCCGTTTGCGCCGACGTGTCTTATTTAACTTTCTGGTCGATATCACATTGATACTTCTAAGAAAATTAGAAACCTTTTTTTCGTTCTTTTTTCATACCCATAGAGTACATAAAAGTGTGATTTTTGATTCCTTGTACAAGGCCATTCGGGTGTCCGTTTTGCATGCCGTTTGCGCCGACATGTCTTATTTAACTTTCTGGTTTATATCACATCGTTACTTCATATAAAATTTCAAACCTTTTTTTTCGTACTCTTTTTGTACCCACAGAGTACTTAACGGTGTGATTTTTGATACCTTGTAGATGACCATTCTGGTCCGTTTTGCTGGCCATTTGCGACACCGTGCCTTATTTATCATTCCGATAGATATCACATCAGTACTTCAAAGAAAATTACAAACTTTTTTTTCGTATTTTTTTGTACCCACCTGTTACTTAACGGTGTGATTTTTGATTCCTTGTACAAGGCCATTCGGGTGTCCGTTTCACAAGCCGTTTGCCCCGCCGTGCCTTATTTAACAATCTGGTCGATATCACATCGTTACTTCCAAGAAATTACAAACCTTTTTTTGTACTTGTTTTGTACCCAAAGACTACTTAACGGTGTGATTTTTGATTCCTTGTACAAGGCCACTGTGATGTCCGTTTTGCTTTCCGTTTGCGCCGCCGTGCCCTATTTATCGTTCTGGTCGTTATCACATTAGAATTTCATAGAAAATTACAAACTTTTTTTTGTACCCACCGATTACTTGATGGTGTGATGTTTGATTCCATGTACAAGGCTATTCCGGTGTCCGTTTCTCTTAACGTTTGCACAGCCGTGCCTTATTTAACGCTCTGGTCGATATCACATCCTTCGAAGCAAATCATTACCTTATTTTTCATTGTTTTTTCATACCTACAAAGTACTTAATAGTGTGATTTTTGATTCCTTATACATGGCCATTCGGGTATCCGTTTCGCATGCCGTTTACGCCCACGTGCATTATTTAACGCTCTGGTTGATATCACATTGTTGCTTCAAGAAAATTACAAACTTTTTTTCATTTTTAACCTACAGAGTACTTAGCGGTGTGATTTTTGATTCCTTATACAAGGCCATTCGGTGTCCGTTTCACATGCCGTTTGCGCCGCCGTGCCTTATTTAACGTTCTGGTCGATATCACACAGTTACGTCGAAGAAAATCACAACCTTATTTTTCGTACTTTTTTCATACCCATAGATTACTTAACGGTGTGATTTTTGATTCCTTGTACAAGGCCATTTGGGTGTCTATTTTGCATACCATTTGCACCGACATGTCTTATTTATTTTTCTGGTCGATATCACATCGTTAGTTCAACGAAATTACAGACCTTTTTTTCATACATTTTTTGTACCCACAGTTTGATTTTTTATTATGTGTACAAGGGCATTCTAGTGTCCGTTTTGCCTGCCGTTTGCACCGCCGTGCCTTATTTATCAGTGTGGTCGATATCACATCGTTACTTCAAAGATAATTACAAACCTTTTTTCGTACTTTTTTGTACCCACAGAGTACTTAACGGTGTGATTTTTGATTCCTTGTAATAGGCCATTATGATGTCCGTTTTGCTTGCCGTTTGCGCCGCCGGACGTTATTTATCGTTCTGGTCGATATCACATCAGTACTTCAAAGAAAATTATAAACTTTTTTTTCGTACTTTTTTTGTACCCACCGATTACTTAATGGTGTGATTTTTGATTCCTTGTACAAGGCGATTCTGGTGTCCGTTTCTCTTGCCGTTTGCACCGCCGTGTCTTATTTAACGTTCTGGTCGATATCACATCATTACTTCGACGAAAATCACAACCTTATATTTCATACTTTTTTCATACCCACAAAGTACTTAACAGTGTGACTTTTGATTCCTTATACAAGGCCATTCGGGGGTCCGTTTCGCATACCGTTTGCGCCGACAGAGTACTTAACGTTCGGGTCGATATCACATTGTTACTTCGAATAAAATTAAAAACTTTTTTTCCTATTTTTTTTTACCCACAGAGTACTTAACGGTGTCATTTTTTATTCCTTGTACAAGGCCATTTGGGTGTGCGTTTCGCATGCTGTTTGCGCCGCTATGCCTTATTTAACGTTTTGGTCGATATGACATCGTTACTTCAAAGAAAATCACAACCTTATTTGTTGTACATTTTTCATACCAAAAAGTACTTAACGGTGTGATTTTTGATTCCTTGTACAGGGCCATTCGGGAGTCCGTTTTGCATGCCGTTTGCGCCGACGTGTCTTATTTAACTTTCTGGTCGATATCACGTTGTTACTTTTAAGAAAATTACAAACCTTTTTTCGTTCTTTTTTCATACCCATAGAGTACATAAAGGTGTGCTTTTTGATTCCTTGTACAAGGCCATTCGTGTGTCCGTTTTGCATGCCGTTTGTGCCGACATTGTTACTTTCTGGTCTATATCACATCGTTACTTCAAATAAAATTTCAAACCTTTTTTCGTAATTTTTTTGTACCCACAGAGTACTTAACGGTGTGATTTTTTATACCTTTTAGAAGATCATTCTGGTCTCCGTTTTGCTTACCGTTTGCGCCGCCGTGCCGTATTGATCATTCTGGTAGATATCACATCAATACTTCAAAGAAAATTACAAACTTTTTTTTCGTATTTTTTTGTACCCACATGTTACTTAACGGTGTGATTTTTTATTCCTTGTACAAGGCCATTCAGGTGTCCGTTTCGCAAGCCGTTTGCCCCGCCGTAACTTATTTAACAATCTGGTCGATATCACATCGTTACTTCCAAGAAATTTACAAACCTTTTTTTGTACTTGTTTTGTACCCAAAGACTTCTTAATGGTGTGATTTTTGATTCCTTGTCCAAGGCCACTGTGATGTCCGTTTTGCGCCGCTGTGCCCTATTTATCGTTCTTGTCGTTATCACATCAGTATTTCAAAGAAAATTACAAACTTTTTTCGTACTTTTTTTGTACCCACCGATTACTTGATGGTGTGATGTTTGATTCCTTGTACAAGGCGATTCCGGTGTCCGTTTCTCTTAACGTTTGCGCAGCTGTGCCTTATTTAACGTTCTGGTCGATATCACATCATCACTTCGAAGAAAATCATAATCTTATTTTTCATTGTTTTTTCATACCTACAAAGTACTTAATAGTGTGGTTTTTGATTCCTTATAAATGGCCATTCGGGTATCCGTTTCACATGCCGTTTACGTCCACGTGCCTTATTTAACGTTCTGGTTGATATCACATTGTTGCTTCGAAGAAAACTACAAACTTTTTTTCATTTTTTTTACCCACAGAGTACTTAACGGTGTGATTTTTGATTCCTTGTACAAGGCCATTCGGGAGTCCGTTAAGCATGCCGTTTGCGCCGCCGAGCCTTATTTAACGTTCTGGTCGATATCACATCGTTACGTCGAAGAAAATCACAACCTTATTTTTCATAATTTTTTCATACCCATAGATTACTTAACGGAGTGATTTTTGATTCCTTGTACAAGGCCATTCGGGTGTCTGTTTTGCATGCCGTTTGCACCGACGTGTCTTATTTAACTTTCTGGTCGATATCACATCGTTACTTCAACGAAATTACAGACCTTTT
Organism: Gentiana dahurica var. dahurica; assembly: GCA_024500145.1. NCBI lineage: Eukaryota > Viridiplantae > Streptophyta > Magnoliopsida > Gentianales > Gentianaceae > Gentiana > Gentiana dahurica. The sequence continues at coordinate 55,952,214 of CM044897.1, read as the reverse complement.
TTTCATACATTTTTTGTACCCATAGTGTGATTTTTGATTACTTGTACAAGGGCATTCTAGTGTCCATTTTGCCTGCCGTTTGCACCGACGTTCCTTATTTATCATTGTGGTCGATATCACATCGTTACTTCAAAGATAATTACAAACCTTTTTTCGTACTTTTTTTGTACCCACACAGTACTTAACTGTGTGATTTTTGATACCTTGTACAAGCCCATTATGGTCTCCGTTTTGCTTGCCGTTTGCGACGCCGTGCCTTATTTATCGTTCTGGTCGATATCACATCAGTAATTCAAAGAAAAGTACAAAAAAAAATTCGTAGTTTTTTTGTACCCACCGATTACTTAACGGTGTGATTTTTGATTCAATGTACAAGGCCATTCGGGTGTCCGTTTCGCATGCCGTTTGCGCCGCCGTGCCTTATTTAATGTTTTGGTCGATATAACATCGTTACTTCGAAGAAAATTACGACCTTTTTCCATACTTTTTTTACCCACAGAGTACATAACGGTGTGATTTTTGATTCCTTGTAAAAGGCAATTCTTGTGTCCGTTTCTCATGTTTTTTGCGCCACTGTACCTTATATATCGTTCTGGTTTATATCACATCGTTATTTCAAACAAAATCAAAAACTTTTTTTATACTTTTTTTTGTACCCACAGAGAACTTAACGGTGTATTTTTGATTCCTTATACAAGGCCATTCTAGTGTCCGTCATGCCGTTTTCGCCCACATGCCTCATTTAACGTTCTGGTCGATATCACATAGTTACTTCGAAGAAAATCATAACCTTATTTTTCATACTTTTTTAATACCCACAAATTACTTAACGGAGTGATTTTTGATTCCTTGTACAAGGCCATTCGGGTGTCCGTTTTGCTTGCCGTTTGCGCTACCGTGCCTTATTTAACATTCTGGTCGATATCACATTGTTACTTCGAAGAAAATTACAAACTTTTTTTTTTTCATATTTTCTTACGGAAAGTGTACTTAACGGTGTCATTATTGATTCATATTACAAGGCCATTCGGGTGACCGTTTCGCATGCCGTTTGCGCCACCGTGCCTTATTTAACGTTCTGGTCGATATCATATCATTACATCGAAGAATATCACAACCTTATTTTTTTGTACTTTTTTCATACCCACAAAGTACTTAACGGTGTGATTTTTGATTCCTTGTACAAGGCCATTCGGGTGTCCGTTTCGCATGCTGTTTCCGCCGACGTGCCTTATTTAAAGTTCTGGTTGATATCAAAATGTTACTTCGAAGAAAATTACAAATGTTTTTTCATATTTATACCCATAGAGTACTTAACTGTGTGAATTTTGATTGCTTGTACAAGGCCATTCGGGAGTCCATTTCGCATGCCGTTTGCCCCGCCGTGCCTTATTTAACGTTCTAGTCGATATCACATTGTTACTTCGAAGAAAATCACAACCTTATTTTTCATACTTTTTTCATACCCATAGAGTACTTAACGGTGTGATTTTTGATTCCTTGTACAAGGCCAATCAGGTGTACGTTTTGCATGCCGTTTGCACCGCCGTGCCTTATTTAAAGTTTCGGCCGATATCACATCGTTACTTTGAAGAAAATTACAACCTTTTATTTTGTACTTTTCCCATACCTATATAGTACTTAACGGTGTGATTTTTGATTCATTGTACAAAAGAATTTGTGTGTCCGTTTTGGATGTCTTTACGCCGTCGTGCCTTATTTATTGTTCTAGTCGATATCACATCGTTATTTTAAAGAAAATTACAAACTTTTTTTTACGTACTTTTTTTGTACCCTCCCACCGATTACATAATAGTGTGATTTTTGATTCCTTGTACAAGGCCATTCTGGTGTCCGTTTTGCTTGCCGTTTGCGCCGTCGTGCCTTATTTAACGTTCTGGTCGATATCATATCGTTACATCGATGAAAATCACTACCTTATTTTTCGTATATTTTTCATACACACAAAGTACTTCACGGTGTGATTTTTGATTCCTTGTACAAGGCCATTCGGGTGTCCGTTTCGCATTCCGTTTGCGCCGACGTGCCTTATTTTACGTTCTGGTCGATATAACTTTGTTACTTCGAAGAAAATTACAAACATTCTTTCATTTTTTTTTACCCATAGAGTACTTAACGGTGTGATTTTTGATTTCCTGTACAAGGCCATTCGGGTGCCCGTTTCGCATGCCGTTTGCGTCGCCGTGCCTTATTTAACGTTCTCGTCGATATCACATTGTTACTTCGAAGAAAGTGAAAACCTTATTTTTCATACCTTTTTCATACCAATAGAGTTCTTAACGGTGTGATTTTTGATTTCTTGTACAAGGCCATTCGGGTGTCCGTTTTGCATGCCGTTTGCGCCGACGTGTCTTATTTAACTTTCTGGTCGATATCACATCGTTACTTCAGAGAAAACTATAAACCTTTTTTCGTACTTTTTTTGGTGTGATTTTTGATTCCTTGTCTAAGGGCATTCTAGTGTCCATTTTTCTTCAAAGAGAACTACAAACCTTTTTTTCATACTTTTTTTTGTACCCATAGAGTACTTAATAGTGTGAATTTTGATACCTTGTACAAGGCCATTCTGGTCTCCGTTTTGCTTGCCGTTTGCGCTGCCTGGACTTATTTTATCGTTCTGGTCGATATCACTTCAGTACTTCAAAGAAAATTACAAACTTTTTTTCGTACTATTTTCGTTCCCACCGATTACTTAACGGTGTGATTTTTTTTCATTGCACAAGGCCATTCCGGTGTCCGTTTCGCATACCGTTTGCGCCGCCGTACCTTATTTAACGTTCTGCTCGATATCGCATCGTCACTTTGAAGAAAATTATGACATTTTTTCGTACTTTTTCTTACCCATAGAGTACTTAAAGGTGTGATTTTTGGTTCCTTATACAAGGCCATTCGGGTGTCCGTTTCGTATGCAGTTTGCGCCGACGTGCCTTATCTAACAATCTGGTCGATATCACATCGTTACTTCAAATAAAATTTACAAATTTTTTTCATACTTTTTTTTTGTATCCACAGTGTACTTAACGGTGTGATTTTTGATTACTTGTACAAGGCCATTCAGTTCCGTTTTACATGCCGTTAGCACCGGCGTGCCTTATTTAACGTTCTGGTCGATATCACATCGTAATTCAAAGAAAATCACAACCTTATTTTTCGTTGTTTTTGCATACCCACAAAAAGTACTTATGGTGTGATTTTTGATTCCTTGTAGAAGGCCATTCCGGTGTCCGTTTCGTATGCCGTTTGCGCCGACGTGCCTTATTTAACGTTTTGGTCGACATCACATTGTTACTTCGAAGAAAATTACAAACTTGTTTTCATATTTTTTTACCCACAGAGTACTTAACGATGTGATTTTTGATTCCTTGTACAAGGCCATTCGGGTGTCCGTTTTTCATGCCGTTTGTGCCGACGTGTCTTATTTAACTTTCTGGTCGATATCACATCATTACTTCAACGAAAATTACAAACCTTTTTTCGTACTTTTTTTACCTATATAGTACTTAACGGTGTGATTTTTGATTCCATGTACACGGCCATTCGGGTGTGTCCGTTTTGCATGCCGTTTGCATCGACGTGTCTTATTTAACTTTATGATCGATATCACAACGTTACTTCAAAAAAGTTAAAACCCTTTTTTTGTACTTTTTTTGTACCCACTGAGTACTTAACAGTGTGATTTTGATTCCTTGTACAAGGGCATTCTAGTGTCCATTTTTCCTGCCGTGCCTTATTTATCGTTTTGGTCGATATCGCATCGTTACTTCAAAGATAATTACAAACCTTTTTTTCGTACTTTTTTTAGTACCCACAAAGTACGTAACCGTGTGATTTTTATACCTTGTACAAGGCCATTCTGGTCACCGTTTTGCTTGTCGTTTGCCCCGCCGTGCCTTATTTATTGTTCTAGTCGATATCACATCAGAACTTCAACGAAAATTACAAACTTTATTTTCGTACTTTTTTTGTACCCACCGATTACTTAACGGTTTGATTTTTTATTCCTTGTACAAGGCCATTCAGGTGTCCGTTTCGAATGCCGTTTGTGCCGCCCTGCCTTATTTAACGTTCTGGTCGATATCATATCGTTACTTCAAAGAAAATTACGACCTTTTTCTTACTTTTTTCTTACCCACAGAGTACTTAACGGTGTGATTTTTGATTCCTTGTACAAGGCAATTCTTCTGTCCGTTTCTCATGTTTTTTACGACGATGTACCTTATTTTTCGTTCTGGTCGATCACATCGTTATTTCAAACAAATTTAAATAATTTTTTTGTACTTTTTTCTTACCCATACATACTTAAAGGTGTATTTTTTATTCCTGGTATAAGGCAATTCTAGTGTCCGTTTTGATTTCTCGTACAAGGCCATTCAGGTGTCCATTTTGCTGGCCGTTGGCGCCGCCGTTCCATATTTAACGTTCTTGTCGATATCACATCGTTACTTTGAATAAAATTACAACCTTTTATTTTGTATTTTTCCATACCTATATAGTACTTAACGGTGTGATTTTTGATTCCGTTTACAAGGGAATTTGTGTGTCCGTTTTGCATGTTTTTTACGCCGCCGTGCGTTATTTATTGTTCTAGTCGTTATCACATCGTTACTTTAAACACAATTAAAAACCTTTTTTTTTACTTTTTTTTACACACAGAGTAATTAATGGTGTGATTTTTGATTCCTTTTACAAGGCCATTCTGGTATCAGTTTCGCATGCCGATTGCGACGACGTGCCTTATATAACAATCTGGTCGATATCGTATCGTTACTTCAAAGAAAACTACAAACCTTTTTTTTCATAATTTTTTTTTGTACACGTAGAGTACTTAACAATGTGATTTTTGATTCCTTGTAAAAGACCATTATGATGTCCGTTTTGCTTGCCGTTTGCGCCGCCAGGCATTATTTATCGTTCTGGTCGATATCACATCAGTACTTCAAAGAAAATTACAAAAAAAAAATTCGTACTTTTTTTGTACCCACCGATTACTTAATGGTGTGATTTTTGATTCCTTGTACAAGGCCATTCTGGTGTCCGTTTCGCTTGCCGTTTGCGCCGCCGTGCCTTATTTAACGTTATGGTCGATATCACATCATTAGTTAGAAAAAAATCACAACCTTATATTTCATACCTTTTTCATACCCACAAAGTACTTTACAGTGTGATTTTTGATTCCTTATACATGGCCATTCGGGGGTCCGTTTCGCATGCCGTTTGCGCCGACGGAGTACTTAACGTTCTGGTCGATATCACATTGTTACTTCGAATAAAATTAAAAACTTTTTTTCATATTTTTTTTACCAACAGAGTACTTAATGGTGTGATTTTTTATTCCTTGTACAAGGCCATTCGGGTGTCCGTTTCGCATGCCGTTTGCGCCACTATGCCTTATTTAACGTTTTGGTCGATATCACATCGCTACTTCGAAGAAAATCACAACCTTATTTTTTATACATTTTTCATACCCATAAAGTACTTAACGGTGTGATTTTTGATTCCTTGTACAGGGCCATTCGGGAGTCCGTTTTGCATGCCGTTTGCGCCGACGTGTCTTATTTAACTTTCTGGTCGATATCACATTGTTACTTCTAAGAAAATTACGAACCTTTTTTTCGTTCTTTTTACATACCCATAGACTACATAAAGGTGTGATTTTTGATTCCTTGTACAAAGCCATTCGGGTGTCCGTTTTGCATGCCGTTTGCGTGGACGTGTCTTATTTAACTTTCTGGTCTATATCACATCGTTACTTCAAATAAAATTTCAAACCTTTTTTCGTACTCTTTTTTTCCCCATAGAGTACTTAACGGTGTGATTTTTGATACCTTATAGATGACCATTCTGGTCTCCGTTTTGCTTGCCGTTTGCGACGCCGTGCCTTATTTATCATTCTGGTAGATATCATATCAGTACTTCAAAGAAAATTACAAACTTTTTTTCGTATTTTTTTGTATCCACATGTTACTTAACGGTGTGATTTTTGATTCCTTGTACAAGGCCATTCGGGTGTCCGTTTCGCAAGCCGTTTTCCCCGCCGTGCCTTGTTTAACAATCTGGTCGATATCACATCGTTACTTCCAAGAAAATTACAAACCTTTTTTTTGTACTTTTTTTTACCTAAAGACTACTTAACGGAGTGATTTTTTATTCCATGTACAAGGGCACTGTGATGTCCGTTCTGCTTGCCGTTTGCGCCGCCGTGCCCTATTTATCGTTCTGGTCGTTATCCCATTAGTATTTCAAAGAAAATTACAAACTTTTTTTTGTACTTTTTTTGTACCCAGATTACTTGATGGTGTGATGTTTGATTCCTTGTACAAGGCGATTCCGGGGTCTGTTTCTCTTAACGTTTGCACAGCCGTGCCTTATTTAACGTTCCGGTCGATATCACATCATCACTTCGAAGAAAATCATAACCTTATTTTTCATTGTTTTTTCATTCCAACAAAGTACTTAATAGTGTGATTTTTGATTCCTTATACATGGCCATTCGGGTATCTGTTTCGCATGCCGTTTACACCCACGTGCCTTATTTGATGAAGGTGATGTGTTTGTTGCAAAAAAGGTCCTAAGTGCTGTAACACAGTTGGAAAATAATGAGGTTCAACGTGAGAATATTTTCCAAACTCATTGCCTTGTTGGAGGTAAATTATGCATGATGATTATTGACTCGGGAAGCTGTACGAATGCAATCAGTGATGAGGTTGTTAAAAAGTTGGGCATTCACACCATTAAACATCCCCAACCTTATAAATTTCAATGGTTGAATGATTGTGGTTCTGTTAAAGTTACTAAGCTGGCATATGTGACCTTTAGTCTATCAAAGTATGAAGATAAAGTTCTTTGCGACATGGTTCATATGCATGTCCCTCATATATTGCTTGGCCGCCTATGGCAGTTTGACAAACATATCACATATGATGGCTACTCTAATAAATATTGTCGACGAATAAGAGTAAGCGCATCACCTTGGCCCCGTTAACACTATAAGAGGCTCACACCGATCAGGTCAAGTTTGCTAAGAAAAGAGAAACAAGGCACAATAATACTCAGGCACACACGGATTCTGAATCTACAAAATACAAAGCCTCCACCGAGATTTCCAAGGTGGATTCACACATTTGTGACAAAAAAGGATGTTACATGACTGTTCAGTCACCTTTCCTTTTCATATACAAGGATTCATCCCCATTGCTTCCCCATTCGGTTCCTACCAAGCATTTTTCTACTTCATTTCCTTATTTTATGCTTATATCTGATCTTGCCGAAACTCTTCCCAGTGTTTTCCAATCTCTTTTGCAGGAATTTGAAGACGTATTTCCGGAAGAAGAACCAAGTGGCTTATCACCATTATGAGGAGTGGAGGATCAGATTGATTTCATCCAGGGAGCGGTTCTACCAAATCGTCCAGCCTATAGGGCAAATCCTGAGGAAACTAAGGAAATTCAGCATCAAGTTCATGAGTGGTTCTACCAAATCGTCCAGCCTATAGGGCAAATCCTGAGGAAACTAAGGAAATTTAGCATCAAGTTCATGAGTTAATGGAAAAAGTAAAGATTCGAGAATCAATGAGTCCATGCGTCCCGTAATAGTTGTGCCCAAGAAGAATGGTGAATGGTGAATGGAGAATGTGTACCAGCTGCCGTGCGATCAACCAAATCACGGTAAAGTATCATTATCCTATTCCCCGCCTTGATGACATGTTAGATGAATTGCATGGTCACAAATTGTTTACAAAAATTGAATTAAAGAGTGGATACCACCAAGTACGAATTCGTCAATGAGATGAGTGGGTAACAGCATTTAAGACTAAATTTGGGTTGTATGAATGGCTTGTTATGCCTTTTGGACTTACCAATGCCCCGAGCACATTTATGAGGTTAATGAATGAGGTAATTCGAGAATTTATTGGAAAATTTGTCGTTGTCTACTTTGATGACATTTTAATCTATAGCCATGATTTAAACTCACATGTGTCACACTTGAAGGCAGTTTTGGAAACACTTCGAAAAGCACACCTGTTTGCTAATCTTAAAAAATGTTCTTTTTGCTTGGAAAGTGTTGTCTTCATTGGAGTCCTGCTCAAAGGGAAGCATTCGAAACTCTTAAATCTCGTTTGATATATGCACCTATACTTACTTTACCTGATTTTTCTAAAATGTTTGAAATTGAGTGCGATGTATCCGGGGTAGGAATCGGTGGTGTTTTAATACAAGAGGGGCGTCCTTTTTCATATTTCAGTGAGAAGTTGAAAGGCAAGAATTTAAATTATGCCATATATGATAAAGAATTATATGCACTTGTTCAGTGTCACGTGTGTGGAAACATTATCTGCGTCCTAAAGAATTTGTCATTCATTCTGATCATGAGTCCTTAAAATACTTGAAAGGGCAATCTAAGTTGCACTTACGTCACATTAGATGGATGGAATTCATTGAGTCATTTCTGTATGTGATCAAGTATAAAAAGGGAAAAGAGAACACCGTTGCTGATGATTTATCTAGACGCTACACTCTAATCACACACATGCAAACCAAGCTACTCGGTTTTGAGCACATTAAAGAGTTGTACGCATCTGATATAGATTTTTCTGAGTTGTATAAAGCTATTGAATTTTCAGCATGTGAGAAGTTCTATAGACACGAGGGATTTCTATTCAAAGAAAATAAATTATGCATTCCTCTAGGGTCCATACGTGAGTATTTGGTGAGAGAAGCACATGGCGGAGGTCTTATGGGTCATTTTGGCATTGCTAAAACCTTAGACGTACATTATTCGCATTTTTATTGGCCAAGGATGGTTCGTGAAGTTCATCGTATTTGTGATTCATGTATTACTTGTCGTAAGGCGAAATCGAAGTCACATCCCCATGGTTTGTACACTCCTCTTCCTATTCCCTCCTTTCCCTAGGTTGACTTATCTATGGACTTTGTGTTGGGTTTACCTTGTTCTTGGACGGGTAAAGATTCTATTTTTGTGGTGTTCGATCGTTTTTCTAAGATTACACATTTTATCTCATGTAACAAGACAAATGATTCTTCACATATTGCTAAATTATTCTTCAAGGAAATTGTGCGTCTACATGGTGTCCCCAAATCAATTATCAATGATCGTGATGTAAAGTTTGTAACCCATTTCTGGCATGTGCTATGGATGCTATTAGGCACTACTTTGTTGTACTCCACCGCCTATCATCCCCAAACCGATGGTCAAACAGAAGTTGTGAACCGAACATTGGGTCAATTGTTACGCACAGTCGTACAAAAGAACTTAAAGAATTGGGAGTCTTGTTTGCCATATGTTGAATTTGCTTACAACCGTGCTACTCATTCTGCTACTAAACACTCACCATATGAAATTGTTTATGGTTATAATCCTTTCACCCCTATTGATCTTGTTCCTCTTCCCCCAGGTATGCACACGAGTCTCAAGGGAGAAAAGAAATCTAAAATGGTACGAAAATTGCATGCAAAGGCAAGGCAGAATGTGGAGGCTCAAACATCTCGCTATGAAAAACAAGCAAACAAGGGCAGGAAAGAAATAATCTTTGAACCCAGAGATTGGGTATGGTTGCATTTTCGCAAAGAAAGGTTTCCCACAAAACGCAAGACCAAGCTACACCCACGTGGAGATGGCCCGGTCCAAGTTTTGGAGTGAATCAACAATAACTCAACAAAGCTCGACATTCCACCCAACTGGGCCATTTCAAACTCCTTCAATGTGGCTGATTAGCACCCATTTGACAACCCTGATGATCTAAGGACAGATCCTTCGTAACCGGGAGGGTCTGATATGAATCCGGATCCCCTACCTGCACATTATCCGTTAACATTTTGGGTTGGGCCTGAAACTTGGCTTCAATGTAAAAAGAGACTCACATCTTTGGAAAAATTAGCCCAAGTATTAATGCAAGAGTCCAAGTCCAATGATGAAGATTGTGAAATAACCAAGTCCATTATTTATGCTTGTGGGCTGCCTGAATAATGTCCCAGCATTAAGGACCTTATTATGTGTTGGAAATAAAATTTATGTTTTGATGATGATTCATCACTTATTTGTTAATTGTTCTTAACCCTATTGAGGAAGTGTCATAACTAGCAGTTATAGTGCAAAGCAAAAAGAAGTCTAGATATCAATGTATAGGATTTATTAGATTCTGATATTTGTATAAGTTAAATCAGACAAGTACTGTAATAGTTCTAGGTTGGAACTGAGAAATGAAGAAACTGAGATTTAATCTAGCTGAGATTCTACAAGAAACTGACAATAGAGCACACCAACAGAAGACTGAAGAAGATAAGTTTGCTGAGGGACACAGACTCGGTTGTCTTATCTAGAAGACTGAAGAACTGAGGGACACAGACTCAGTTATTGAAGAATGAAGAACTGAGGGTTCAAACTCAGTTATGAAGATCACAAGTCGAGACTGTAAAGTTAGGCTTCAGGCAAGATTGTGGTGACCTGAACTGACTTTATAGATCTTGTATGAAGACCTGAGAATCATAAGGACAATGAATTCTTAGATGATAATGAGTTGTGGTGTACTCTGATTAAGTCAATTATAATCAGATGAAAACTGGAGTACTGATATTTGAAGAAGAGTAAAATCTCAGTTAATGCTCCAAGTCAGTTAGGAAACAGACAAATAAAAAACTCAGTATAAAACTGATTGGGAAACTCAGTTTTATAAGTCAACCATCCAACAAACTGATCGTACAGTCGAACGTTGTAAAGGAAGCAATTTCATTGGATGAGTTACTGACACAGCAGAACGGTCAGAAAATATAGCCGTTACAAGCAGGATAAACGTGGAATGAACCCCTATAAATAGACTACCTCTACAACATTAAAAAGAGAGGGTGTGCAGGTATATGATATAAAGCAAGAAAATTAAAAAAAGGAATCTTCAAAAAGAGAGGGTGTGTAGGTATATGATATAAAGCAAGAAAATTAAAAAAGAAATCTATCTAGTCAAGAAAGATCAAATTGAGGGGGAAAGTCAAATTCAAAAGAATACCTGCTAAGTACTTAATTGCAAGATCAAGAAATTTCTTCAAAGTGTTCAAGCATATTCAAGCAGATTCAAGATCTAACATTTGAAGAAATACAGAGCCGTGCTTAAATTAATCATCCAGAAGAAAAGCTCAAATCACAGTTGAATCATACTCATTGATTCAAAGTCTCAACTTTGATTTTATCAAAGGTTTAGACTGTGAAACACCAAGAAGGTGTGAAGGACAGTTGAGTGCAGTCAGGAAGACTGTGTTTGTGATGAGCTGGTGAAGAGGCAATTCTACCCTCCAAGGACCAGTGGCTCAAACAGTTGAAGAGCAGCAATCCTACATGTTCTACAAGTGTTTAGATAGTGAACCTAGGGATTAGTCAAGGACTATAATTTGTCTTATTTAACCTCTATAATTCTTGTCTATTTACTTTATGCATTCACTTATTCTATTATAGATATATTCATATGGTTTTCATAATGAAACTTAGTTAACTAGTTGTTAAAGACTATTATTTATCCGCTGCCAGTTAACAAGACTAAATATAGTCAGCATTGACTTATATTTAGTTGAGCTAACTGAACTCCGCACAAGTTAAGGGACATGAACAAAACTGAACTTTAGATCAGTTTGAGTTTCCAAGAAACTCAGTTCCTGGGGCTTTTCCAGCACAGGATAAGTTTTTGGTGACAAGTTTATTCACCCCCCCCTCTAAACTTGTGTTAGCCTTTCCAAGGGACCAACAATTGGTATCAGAGAGGTTCTTCCTTTTGGAAGTGATCCAAGATACAATTCAGACCAGTTGTTGAAGACCCCTTATAGAAGTATTTTAATGGATACATCTAGAATTAGAAATTGGCTAAATAACCCCCTGACTGACTATTTGCAGAATGTTGTTTATGACATTCAGGATCAAGTGCTCGAAAAATTCAGTACTACAAGCTCTCACACAAATCCGGAACCTCAGTTCAGTAATGATGAAGATATTGACTATAATGCAGACAAAGATGAATCAAGAGGATTTCCATCTCTAAGCGATCTTTCAGAAGAAGCAGAAAAATAATGGCTACGAGTAGCTGATTCTATAGAAGAAAAGCTAACCAGAGATCCATTCAGTGCAAAAGCCACAGATATTGATGAGACTCTACCTACAAGTCATGGAGGAGAAAGTGATGAAGAAATCATACTGCTAGGAGCTGCATAGGCGAATGCTATTGATAAAGGAAAACAAGTTCTAATCAGTGATGATTCCTCAACAGAAGGTTTATCTATCAAACATCAAGAGGTAAGTGCATCTACATCCAAATCTCACACTATCCTGAACAATCAAAGAAATGAAAATTTCAATGAAACCTTGGACATACTCATAAAGCAATTAGAGATTATTCAAAAGAATTATGAGAATGTAAAAAAGGAGAAAAAGTTATTGAAAGCTGAAATTTCGAGATTGAATGCTGAAATCAATCTAATCAAGACTAATAATGGAACCAAGGTAATTCGACCAACTAATGAACCAACAAAAGTTATAAACATCAGTAAATCATCAGTTGATCCAATTTCCAAAGTTCAATTCAAACCAGAAAACCATTTGGAGATAGATCTGGTTTAGGGTTTGATAATCAGTATAATTCTAAGTTTAGACCAGGATCAGTTGCAATAAAATTTGTGATTGCTCAACAGTCAAAAACTTAGAAAACTGATAAAGTTATTAGAACTGATAGATACTCAGCACAACCAAACGCACAAACTGATAAAACTGAAAAATCGGCTGGCAAAATTCACCAAGCCAACAGATTTTACAGAAAAACTCAGAAGGCTGTAAATAGTAAAACTGATCCGAAATCAGTAAGAAAAATCTTCAAGTCATATCCATCTAAGAATGAAGATCATTCATGGAGTAATAGACTCAGAGGAAAAGGAAGATTATTTCCCACTGATGAAGATTGGAATAGACCATCACATCAGTTTCATAAACTGAACAAATTTAACTGTTATGACAAAACAGGAAAAGTTTGTGAAACCTGACTTCACTCAGTCAAAATGCCAAGAGAGGTATAAAGTTAAAAATAAAGTTGTACCATCAAGATCTAATCAGTTAGGACCCAAAAAGATATGGGTACCAAAAATTTCTCACTCTGTTTTGCAGGAAAAACACCACTAGCTGAGAACTGAGAAATGCAATTCACAAAACTGAGTTGTATTCACAACAGAGTTTTTGAATTCAGCATAAGGACAAAACTGAGCGTATACAGCTGTTGATACACCGTACCTTCTTTATTCACTTTTATCTAGCTACGGTTATCAAGAAAAGACGTAGTCCTTCTCAATCTAAACCGTTCATAATTTCCACTCACCAATCTTTTCACAATCTCAAAACATTTATGACAAGACGTTTTAAGTCCCACTCAATTCTTAACTACCCCCACTCCAAATTATAAATACCCAGAATTTTCTTTTATAAATTCTTTTACGCTTGAATTCTGAATCTACTCTCTGAATTTCAAATTTTCAAATTTTCAATCAAATCCAGAAAAATGACCTTCACTCTTGTTGAACTTGGAATGATCGTTTCTCTTGATCAATACATTGCAAAGTATGTTGATCAAACTCTAGTCAATTCTATTGCAACAAAAATCCGGATTCGGCGTGGAAATGTGCAAGTATCTAGGATCTTCTATGGAAATATGCAAGTACGTGTAATTTGCATGAAAATATGCAAGTATCGTGGATTTTGCGTGGAAATGTGTAAGTATCATGTTTTTTGAATGGAAATGTGCAAGTATCATGGATTTTAGGTGGTAATGTGCAAGTATCATGTATTTTGCATGGAAAAGTGCAAGTATCATAGATTTTCTATGGAAATGTGCAAGTATGGTGGATTTTCTACATAATTTGCATGTATAGTGTATTTTTGCATGGAAATGTGCAAGTATGAGGGATTTTCTCTGCAAATGTGAAATTATTGTGTATTTTGTGAGGAAATGTGCAAGTATCGTGTATTTGGCATGGAAATGTTCAAGTATCATGGATTTATATGGTAAAGTGCAAGTATCGTGTATTTGGCATGGAACTTACAAGCATCATGGATTTTTTTTATGGAAATGTGCAAGTATGGTGCATTATCTACTGAAATGTGCAAGTAACATGAATTTTCTGTGGAATATGCAAGTTTCATGGATTCGGCGTGGAAATATGCAAGTATCAAAGATCTTCAATGGAAATTTTAAAGTATGAGTATTTTGTATGAAAATGTGCAAGTATCAATGATTTTCTATTGAGAGTACATGTATTTTGCAAGGCAATGTGCAAGTATCGTGTGTTTTTCATGGAAATATGCAATAATTGTGGATTGTATGTGTTAATATGCAAGTATCGTGTATTTTGCAAGGAAAATTCCAGTATCCTGGTTTTTCTATGCAAATATGCAAGTATGGTGGATTTTCTATTGAAATGTGCAAGTATCGTGGATTTTGTGGAATGTGCATGTATCAAGAATTTTCAATGATAATGAGCAAGTATGTGTATTTTGCATGGAAATGTGCAAGTATCGTGTATTTTGCATTGAAATGCGAAAGTATTGTGGATTTTATGTTGTAATGTGCAAATATCGTGTATTTTGCGTGTAAAATTGCAAGTATCATGGATTTTCTATGGAAATGTGCAAGTATGGTGGATTTTCGATGGAAATGTGCAAGTATAGTGTTTTTTGCGTGGAAATGTGCAAAGTATTGTGTATTTTGCATGAAAGTGTGCAAGTAACTTGTATTTTGCATGGAATTGTGCACGCATCACAGATTTTCTATGGAAATGTGCAAGTATGTTGGATTTTCTATGGAACTGTGCAAGTATCGTGGATTTTCTGTGGAATGTGCAAGAATCAAGAGCTAGGCATGGAAATGTGCAAGTATCGCGGATTTTCTGTGGAATGTGCAAGCATCAAGAGCTAGGCGTGGAAATGTGCAAGTATGAAGGATCTTCTCCGGAAATGTAAAAGTATGTGTATTTCGCGTGAAAATTTGCAAGTATCATGGATATTGCATGAAAATCTGCAAGTATCGAGTATTTTGCATGGAAATGTGCAAGTATGGTAGATTTTCTTTTAAAATGTGCAACTATAGTAATCGGTGGGTACAAAAAAAGTACGAAAAAAAATTTGAAATTTTCTTTGAAGTACTGATGTGATATCGACATGAACGATAAATAAGGCACGGCGGCGCAAACGGCAAGCAAAACGGACATCAGAATGGCCTTGTACAAGGAATCAAAAATCACAATGTTAAGTACTCTGTGGGTACAAAAAAAGTACGAAAAAAGGTTTGTAATTTTCTTTGAAGTAACGATGTGATATCGACCAGATTGTTAAATAATGGACGTCGGCGCAAACGGCATGCGAAACGGATACCAGAATGGTCTTGAACAAGGAATCAAAATTCACACCATTAAGTACTCTGTGGGTATAAAAAAATTACAAAAAATGGTTTTTAATTGTGTTTAAAATAACGACGTGATATCGACCAGAACAATAAATATGGCACAACGGCGCAAAAACATGCAAAACGGACACACAAATTCCCTTGTAAAAGAAATCAAAAATATTAGGTATGGAAAAGTACAAAATAAAAGGTTGTAATTTTCTTCAAAGTAACGATGTGATATCGACCATAACGTTAAATATGGCACGGCGGCGCAAACGGCCTGCAAAACGGACACCTGAATGGCCTTGTACAAGGAATCAAAATGGACACTAGAATGACCTTATACAAGGATTCAAAAATACACCGTTAAGTACTCTATGGGTACGAAAAAAGTATAATTTTTTTAAAATTTATTTGAAATACAGTATCGATGTGATATCGATCAAAACAATATATAAGGTACAACGTCGCAAAAAACATGAGAAACGAACAGAAGAATTGCATTATGCAAGGAATCAAAAATCACACCGTTAAGTACTCTTTGGGTAATAAAAAAAAGTATGAAAAAGGTCATAATTTTCTTTGAAGTAACGATGTGATATCGACCAGAACGTTAAATAAGGCACGGCGGTGAAAACGGCATGCGAAACGGACATGTGAATGGCCATGTACAAGGAATCAAAAAGCACATCGTTAAGTAATCGGTGGGTACAAAAAAGTACGAAAATAAAGTTTGTTATTTTCTTTAAAGTACTGATGTTATATCGACTAGAACGATAAATAAGGCACGGGGGCGCAAACGGCAAGCAAAATGGAGACCAGAATGGCCTTGTACTAGGTATCAAAAATCATACCGTTAAGTACTCCGTGGGTACAAAAAAAGTATGAAATAAATGGTTTGTAATTATCTTTGAAGTAATGATGTGATATCGACCAAAACAATAAATAAGGCAAGGCGGCACAAACAGCTAGCAAAACGGACACTAGAATGCCCTTGTACAAGGAATAAAAAATCACACTGTTAAGTACTCTGTGGGTACAAAAAAAGGGTTTTAACTTTTTTTTGATGTAACGATGTTATATCGACCAGAACGTTAAATAAGACACGTCGGCACAAACGGCATGCAAAACGGACACCCGATGGACGTGTACAAGGAATCAAAAATCACACCGTTAAGTACTCTATGGGTATAAAAAAAGTACGAAAAAAGGTTAGTAATTTTATTTGAAGTAACGATGTGATATCGACTAGAAAGTTAAATAAGACACGTCAGCGCAAACGGCATGCAAAACGGACACCCGAATGGCCTTGTACAAGGAATAAAAAATCACACCGATAAGTAATATTTGGGTATGAAAAACGTATGAAAAATAAGGTTCTGATTTTCTTCGATGTAACGATGTGATATCGACCAGAACGTTAAATAAGGCACGGCGGTGCAAACGACATGCGAAACGGACACCCGAATGGCCTTGAACAAGGAATCAAAAATCACACCGTTAAGTACTCTAAAGGTAAAATAAATATGAAATTTTTATTGTAATATTCTTCGAAGTAACTATGTGATATCGAGAAGAACGTTAAATAAGACACGTCGGCACAAACGGAATGCGAAACGGACACCCGAATGGCCTTGTACAAGGAATCAAAAATCACACCTTTAAGTACTTTGTGGGTATGAAAAAAGTACGAAAAATAAGGTTGTGATTTTCATCGAAGTAACAATATGATATCGGCCAGAACGCTAAAGAAGGCACGGCGGCGCAAACGGCAAGCGAAATAGACACCAGAATGGCCTTGTACAAGGAATCAAAAACCACACCATTAAGTAATCGGTGGGTACAAAAAAAGTACGAAAAGAATGTTTGTAGTACTGATGTGATATCGACCAGAGCGATAAATAAGGCACGGCGGCACAAACGGCAAGCAAAACGGACACCAGAATAGCCTTGTACAAGGAATCAAAAATCACACCCTTAAGTACCCTGTGGGTACATTGAAAAGTACGAAAAAAAGGTTTGTATTTTTTTTGAAGTAACGATGTGATATCGAACAGATTGTTAAATAAGGCATGTCGGCGTAAACGGCATGAGAAATGGATACTAGAATGGCATTGTACAAGGAATCAAAAATCACACCATTAAGTACTCTGTGGGTACAAAAAAGATTTTAATTGTATTTAAAATAATGATGTGATATCGACCAGAACAATAAATAAGGCACGGCGGCGCAAAAAACATGCAAAATGGACACACAAATTCCCTTGTAAAAGGAATCAAAAATCACACTGTTAAGTACTTTATATAAGTATGGAAAAAGTACAAAATAAAAGGTTGTAATTTTCTTCGAAGGAACGATGTGATATCGACCAGAACATTAAGTATGGTACGGTGGCGCAAACGGCATGCAAAACGGACACCTGAATGGCCTTGTACAAGGAATAAAAAATCACAATGTTAAGTACTATGTGGGTATGAAAAAAGTACAAAAAATAAGGTTGTGAATTTCTTCGAAGTAACGATGTGATATCGATCAGGACGTTAAATAAGGCACGGTGGCGCAAACGGCATGCAAAATAGACACCCGAATGGCCTTGTACAAGTAATCAAAATTCACACCGTTAGTACTCTGTGGGTACAAAAACAAGTATGAAAAAAAGTTTGTAATGTTCTTTGAAGTAACGATGTGATATCGACCAGAACGTTAAATAAGGCACGTCAGCGCAAACGGCATACGAAACGGACACCAGAATGGCGTTGTACAAGGAATCAAAAATCACACCGTTAAGTACTATGTGGGTACGAAAAAATTACAATTTTTTTTAAATTTTTTTTTGAAATAAAAATCTGATATCAACCAAAATGATAATAAGGTACGACGGCGCAAAAAACATGCGAAACGGACACAAGAATTGTCTTGTACAAGGAATCAAAAATCAATCCGTTAAGTACTTTGTGGGTATGAAAAAAGTATGAAAAAAAGTTGTAATTTTCTTTGAAGTAACGAGGTTATATCGACCAGAACGTTAAATAAGGCACGGCGGCGCAAACGGCATGCGAAACGGACACCCGAATTGCCTGGTACAACGAATAAAAAATCACACCCTTAAGTCATCGGTGGGTACAAAAAAAGTTCGAAAAAAAGTTTTTAATTTTCATTGAAGTACTGATGTGATATCGACCAGAATAATAAATAAGGCACGGCGGTACAAACGGCAAGCAATACGGACACCAGAATGGCCTTGTACAAGGAATAAAAAATCACACCATTAACTACTCCGTGAGTACAAAAAAAGTATAAAAAAAATGTTTTACTTTTGTTTAAAGTAACGATGTGATATCTACCAAAACAATAAATAAGGCACGTCAGCGCAAAAAACATTCAGAACGGACACGAATTCCCTTGTACAAGGAATCGAAAATCACACCGTTAAGAACTTTATCGGTATGGAAAAGATACAAAATGAAAGGTTGTAATTTCTTCAAAGTAATGATGTGACATCGACCAAAACATTAGATAAGGCACGGCGGCGCAAACGGCATGCAAAACGGACACCCGAATGGCCTTGTACAAGGAATCCAAAATTACACCGTTAAGTACTTTGTGGGTATTAAAAAGGTATGAAAAATAAGGTTATGATTTTCTTCGAAGTAACGATGTGATATCGACCAGAACGTTAAATAAGGCATGTTGGCTTAAACAGCAGGCGAAACGGACACCCGAATAGCCTTGTACAAAGAATCAAAATTCACACCGTTAAATACTCTGTGGGTACAAAAAAGTATGAAAAAATTTATAATTTTCTTTGAAGTAATGATGTGATATCGACCAGAACGTTAAATAAGGCACGGCGGCGCAAACGGCATGCGAAACGGACACCCGAATGGCATTGTACAAAAAAAATTAAAAACTTTTTTCAAACAAAATTTAAAACTTTTTTCGGTTTGGGTGATATCAGATTGTTATTTCAAACAAAATTTAAAACTTTTTTGTAATTTTTTCGTACCCACAGAGTACTTAACCGTGTGATTTTTGATTTCTTGTACAACGTCATTCTGGTGTCCGTTTCGTATGCCGTTTGCGCTGACGTGCCTTATTTAACGTTCTGGTCGATATCACATCGTTACTTCAAAGAACATTACAAACTTTTTTTCATACTTTTTTGTGTACCCACGGAGTACTAACGGTGTGAATTTTGATTCCTAGTACAAGGCCATTCGGGTGTCTATTTAGCATGCCGTTTGTGCCGCCGTGCCTTATTTAACGTCCTGATCGATATCACATCGTTACTTCGGAGAAATTCACAACCTTATTTTTTGTACTTTTTTCGTACCCATATAGTACTTAACGTTGTGATTTTTGATTCCTTGTACAAGGCCATTCAGGTGTCCGTTTTGCATGCCGTTTGCGCCACCGTGCCATATTTATTGTTCTGGTTGATATCACATCGTTCTTTCGAAGAAAATTACAACCTTTTATTTTGTACTTTTTCCATACCTATATATAGTATTTAATGGTGTGATTTTTGATTCCTTTTACAAGGGAGCCCGTTTTGCATGTTTTTTGTGCCGCCGTGCCTTATTTATTGTTCTGGTCGATATCACATCGTTATTTTAAACACAATTAAAAACTTTTTTTGCATTTTTTTTTTGTACCCACAGAGTACTTAATGGTGTGATTTTTAATTCCTTGTACAAGGCCATTACGGTATCCGTTTCTCATGCCGTTTACGCCGACATGCCTTATTTAACAATCAGTTCGATATCACATCGTTAATTCAAAAAAATTACAAACCTTTTTTTTCGTACTTTTTTTTGTACCCTCAGGGTGATGCGATTCGTGCCCAGGAAATGGCTAAGGGGTCAATGACGAGCTATGAAAACCTAGTCCTAAAGTCTCCGACCTAGGCTCAAGGCTAAGAACACAAAACGTTTTCTCAACACGCTGATTTGTTCTTAAGGGGTGTCTTCTCTACGACGAAGTGAAAACTCACTCGCAAGTGATTGTTTTTAAGCCGACTCAACTTAAAGAAGAGAAACTTCTCTCAATATAATAGTAATGATTTTCAAAATAGATTGTCCATAATATTACAAGTAGAATGCCTTTATATAGGCTAAAAAATAGTAGACTAACTAATCCAATGGTAGTGAAGGGACTAACTTGACTATAATAAGCCCAAATGGCTATTATTTGCTGAAAATAAACACTTGACCCAACATACTACCATATAGGCAACTCCCCTAATGGCCTTTTGGCCTATTTCTACTAAAAACATCATAAACGAACGGAAATAAATTAAATCAAACCCAATAGGCCCAATAGACCTAATTGGACATAAACAATGCGCATTGGCTTCTATCTTCGACTGGTCTTCTTGCTTCTTGGATAACTGGTGCGTCCTCATTCTTCTTGAATTGGATCACATCATTCTCTCCCTCTTCAAAAGGATCCGTCCTCAGATCTAAGTCCAATGGTAGTGAAGGGACTGTCAAAATTGGACCTTCCGGGTCACATCACAGGGTATAAAAAAACGTTTGAATTCCTTGTACAAGGCCATTCTAGTGTCCGTTTTGCCTGTCGTTTATGTTTGAATTGTCTTATTTACATTTGTATCAAAAATCACACCGTTAAGTACTCTGTGGATACAAAATAAAGAACGAAAAAAAATGTTTGTAATTTTCTTTGAAGTAACTATGTGATATCGACCAGAAACGTTTGAATTCCTTGTACAAGGCCATTCTAGTGTCCGTTTTGCCTGCCGTTTACAAGACCATTCTAACGTAAATAAGACAATTCAAACGTAAACGGCAGGCAAAACGGACACTAGAATGGTCTTGTACAAGGAATTCAAATGTTTCTGGTCGATATCACATAGTTACTTCAAAGAAAATTACAAACCTTTTTTTTCGTACTTTTTTTATACCCAATGATTACTTAACGGTGTGATTTTTGATTCCTGGTACAAGGCCATTCTAGTGTCTGATTCACATGCCATTACGCCGATTTGTCTTATTTAACTTTCTGGTCGATATCACATAGTTACTTCAAAGAGAATTACAAACCATTTTTTTGTACTTTTTTTTGTACCCACAGAGTACTTAACGGTGAGATTATTGATTCCTTGTACAAGGCCATTCGGTGTCCGTTTCGCACGCCATTTGTGCCGGCGTGTATTATTTATCGTTCTAGTCGATATCACATCAGTACTTCAAAGAAAATTACAAACTCTTTTTTCGCAGTTTTTTTGTACCCACCGATTACTTAACTATGTGATTTTTGATTCTTTGTACAAGGCCATTCGGGTGTCCGTTTTGCCTGCCGATTGCACTGCCGTGCCATATTTATCGTTGTGGTCGATATCACATCAGTACTTCAAAGAAAATTACAAACCTTTTTTTTCGTACTTTTTGTATATCCACCGATTACTTAACGGTGTGATTTTTGATTCCTTTTTCAAGGCCATTCTGGTCTCCGTTTTGCTTGCCGTTTGCGCCGGCGTCCCTTATTTATCGTTTTGGTGGATATCACATCAGTAATTCAAAGAAAATTACAAACGTTATTTTTCGTACTTTTTTGTACCCATAAAGTATTTAACGGTGTGATTTTTGATTCCTTGTACAAGGCCATTCGGGTGTCCGTTTCACATGCCGTTTACGCCGACTTGTCTTATTTAACTTTTTGGTCGATATCACATAGTTATTTCAAAGAGAATTACAACATTTTTTTCGCACCCTTTTTTTGTACCCATAGGGTATTTAATGGTGTGATTTTTGATTCCTTGTACAAGGCCATTCGGGTGTCCGTTTTGCTTGCCGCTTGCACCGCCGTGCCTTATTTATCGTTGTGGTCGATATCGCATCGTTACTTCGAAGTGAATTACAAACCATTTTTTTCGAACTTTTTTTGTACCCACCAATTACATAACGGTGTGATTTTTTATTCCTTGTACAAGGCCATTCGGGTGTGCGTTTCGCATGCCGTTTACACCGATTTGTCTTATTTAACTTTCTGGTCGATATCACATAGTTACTTCAAAGAGAATTACAAACGTTTTTTTCGTACTATTTTTTGTACCCAATGATTACTTAACGATGTGATTTTTGATTCCTAGTACAAGGTCATTCGGGTGTCCGTTTCGCATGTCGTTTACGCCAATTTGTCTTATTTAACATTCTAGTCGATATCATATAGTTATTTCAAAGAAAATTACAACATTTTTTTCGTACTTTTTTTTGTACCCATTGAGTACTTAACAATGTGATTTTTGATTCCTTGTACAAAGCCATTCTAGTGTCCGTTTCGCATGCCGTTTACGCCGATTTGTCTTATTTAACATTCTGGTCGATATCACATAGTTACTTCAAAGAAAATTACAGACGTTTTTTCGTACTTTTTTTGCACCCATAGAGTACTTACCGGTATGATTTTTGATTCCTTGTACAAGGGAATTCGGTGTCCGTTTCGCATGCCGTTTACGCCGATTGTCTTATTTATCGTTCTGGTCGATATCACATCAGTACTTCAAAGAAAATTACAAACGTTTTTTTCATACTTTTTTTGTACTCAATGATTACTTAACGGTGTGATTTTTGATTCCTTATACAAGGCCATTCACGTGTCCGTTTCGCATGCCGTTTACGCTGATTTGTCATATTTATCGTTCCGGTTGATATCACATCAGTATTTCAAAGAAAATTACAAACGTTTTTTTCATACTTTTTTGTACTGAATGATTACTTAACGGTGCCGTTTGCACCGCCGTGCCTTATTTATCGTTGTGGTCAAAGATAATTACAAACTTTTTTTTCGTACTTTTTTGTCCATATATAGTACTTAACGGTGTGATTTTTGTTTCCTTGTACAAGGCCATTCTAATTTCCGTTTCGCATGCCGTTTGCACCGCTGTGCCTTATTTATCGTTGTGTTCGATATCACATCGTTACTTCCAAGATAATTACAAAACTTTTTTTTCGTACTTTTTTTTGTACCCACGGAGTACTTAATAGTATGATTTTTTATTCCTTGTACAAAGCCATTTTGGTCTCCGTTTAGCATGCCGTTTGCACCGCCGTGCCTTATTTATCGTTCTGGTCGATATCACATCAGTACCTCAAAGATAATTACAAACCTTTTTTTCGTACGTTTTTTGTACCCACAGAGTACTTAACGGTGTGATTTTTGATACCTTGTACAAGGCTATTCTGGTCTCCGTTTTGCTTGCCGTTTGCGCCGGCATGCCTTTTTTATCGTTCAGGTCGATATCACATAAGTACTTCAAAGAAAATTACAAAGGTTTTTTTTCGTACTTTTTTTTGTACCCATAGAGTACTTAACGGTGTGATTTTTGATTCCTTGTACAAGGCCATTCGGGTGTCCGTTTCGCATGCCGTTTACGCCGATTTGTCTTATTTAACTTTTTGGTCGATATCACATTGTTACTTCAAAGAGAATTACAAATGTTTTTTTTCGTACTTTTTTTGTACCCATAGAGTACATAACAGTGTGATTTTTTATTCCTTGTACAAGGCCATTCGGTTGTCCGTTTTGCATGCCGTTTCAGCCGACTTGTCTTGTTTAACCTTTTGGTCGATAACACATCGTTACTTCAAAAAAAAATAACAAAACTTTTTTTTCAAACTTTTTTTGTACCCACCGATTACTTAACGGTGTGATTTTTGATACCTTGTACAAGGCCATTCTGGTCTCCGTTTTGCTTTCCGTTTGCACCGGCGTGCCTTATTTATCGTTCTGGTCGATATCACATCAGTACTTCAAAGAAAATTGCAAAAAAAAAAATTCGTACTTTTTTTTGTACCCATAGAGTACTTAACGGTGTGATTTTTGATTCCTTGTACAAGGCCATTCTAGCATCCGTTTTGCCTGCCGTTTGCACCGCCGTGCCTTATTTATCATTGTGGTCGATATCACATCCGTACATCAAAGAAAATTCCAAAAAGAATTTCGTACTTTTTTATACGATGACGTTTACGCCGATTTGTCTTATTTAACTTTCTGGTCGATATCACATAGTTAATTCAAAGAAAATTGCAAATGTTTTTTCGTACTTTTTTTTACCCATAGAGTAATTAACGGTGTGCTTTTTGATTTCTTGTGCAAGGCCATTCTAGTGTCCGTTTCGCATGCCGTTTGCACCGACGTGCCTTATTTATCGTTGTGGTCGATATCACATCGTTACTTTAAAGATAATTACAAACCTTTTTTCGTACTTTTTCTATACCAAATGATTACTTAACGGTGGGATTTTAGATTCCTTGTACAAGGCCATTCTGGTCTCCATTTCGCATGCCGTTTGCACCGACGTGCCTTATTGATCGTTCTGGTCGATATCACATCAGTACTTCAAAGAAAATTACAAACTTTTTTTATCGTACATTTTTTCTACCCACCGATTACTTATCGGTGTGATTTTTGATTCCTTGTACAAGGCCATTCGGGTGTCCATTTCGCCTGCCGTTTGCGCCGGCATGCTTTATTTATCGTTCTGGTCGATATCACATCGTTACGTCGAAGAAAATCACAACCTTATTTTTCGTAATTTTTTGATACCCACAGATTACTTAACGGTGTGATTTTTGATTTCTTGTACAAAGCCATTCGGGTGTTCGTTTTGCATGCCGTTTACGTCGACGTGTCTTATTTAACATTCTAGTCAATATCACATCGTTACTTCACAGAAAATTACCAACTCTTTTTTCGTACTTTTTTTTGTACCCACTGAGTATAATGGTGTGATTTTTGATACCTTGTACATGGCCATTCTAGTGTCCGTTTTGCCCGCCTTTTGCACCGCCGTGCCTTATTTATCGTTGTGGTCGATATCACATCAGTACTTCAAAGATAATTACAAACCTTTTTTTCATACTTTTTTTGTACCCACAAGGTACTTAACAGTGTGATTTTTGATACCTTCTACAAGGCCATTCAAGTCTCCGTTTTGCTTGCCGTTTGCACCAGCGTGCCTTATTTATTGTTCTAGTCGATATCACATCAGTACTTCAAAGAAAATTACACAGCTTTTTTTCGTAATTTTTTTTGTACCCACCGATTACATAACGGTGTGATTTTTGATTCCTTCTACAAGGACATTCGTGTGTCCGTTTCGCCTGCCGTTTGCGCCGGCGTGCCTTATTTATCGTTCTGGTCGATACCACATCGTTACTTCAAAGATAATTGAAAACCTTTTTTTCATACTTATTTGTACCCATAGAGTACTTAACGATGTGATTTTTGATTCCTTGTACAAGGACATTCGGGTGTCCGTTTCGCCTGCCGTTTGCGCCGGCGTGCCTTATTTATCGTTCTAGTCGATATCACATCGTTACTTGAAAGATAATTACAAACCTTTTTTTCGTACTTTTTTGTACCCATAGAGTACTTAACAGTGTGATTTTTGATTCCTTGTACAAAGCCATTCGGGTGTCCGTTTCGCATGCCGTTTACGCCGATTTGTCTTATTTTACGTTCTGGTTGATAAACATAGTACTTCAAAGAAAATTACTAACGCTTTTTTCGTAATTTTTTTTGTACTCAATGATTACTTAACGGTGTGATTTTTGATTCCTTGTACAAGGCCATTCGCGTGTCCGTTTCGCATGCCGTATACTCCGATTTGTCTTATTTATCGTTCTGGTTGATATCACATCAGTACTTCAAACAAAATTACAAATGTTTTTTTTCATACTTTTCTGTACTCAATGATTATTTAACGGTGTGATTTTTGATTCCTTGTCCAAGGCCATTCGGGTGTCCGTTTCGCATGCCGTTTACGCCGCCGAGCCTTATTTAACGTTCTGGTCGATATCACATCAATACTTCAAAGAAAATTACAAACGTTTTTTATCGTACTTCTTTTTGTACCCACAGAGTACTTAACGGTGAGATTTTTGATTACTTGTACAAGGGCATTCTAGTGTCCGTTTCACATGCAGTTTTCACCGCCGTGCCCTATTTATCGTTTTATTCGATATCACATCGTTACTTCAAAGATAATTACAAACTTTTTTTCGTACCTTTTTTGTACCCATAGAGTACTTAACGGTGTGATTTTTGATTCCTTGTACAAGGTCATTCTAGTTTCCGTTTCGCATGCCGTTTGCACCGCCGTGCCTTATTTATCGTTGTGGTCGATATCACACCGTTACTTCAAAGATAATTACAAACCTTTTTTTCGTACTTTTTTTATACCCACAGAGTACTTAACGGTGTGATTTTTGATTCCTTCTACAAAGTCATTCTGTTCTCCGTTTTGCTTGCCGTTTGCACCGCCGTGCCTTATTTATCGTTCTGGTCGATATCACATCAGTACTTCAAAGATAATTACAAACCTTTTTTCGTACTTTTATTGCACCCACAGAGTACTTAACGGTGTGATTTTTGATTCCTTCTACAAGGCCATTCTGGTCTCCGTTTTGCTTGCCGTTTGCGCCGGCGTGCCTTATTTATCGTTCTGGTCGATATCACTTAAGTACTTCAAAGAAAATCACAAACGTTTTTTTACGTACTTTTTTTTGTACCCATAGAGTACTTAACGGTGTGATTTTAGATTCCATGTACAAGGCCATTCTGGCCTCCGTTTTGTTTGCCGTTTGCGCCGGAGTGCCATATTTATCGTTCTGGTCGATACCACATCAGTACTTCAAAGAGAATTACAAACGTTTTTTTCGTACTTTTTTTTGTACCCATAGAGTACTTAACGGTGTGATTTTTGATTCCTTGTACAAGGCCATTTTGGCCTCCGTTTTGCTTACTATTTGCGCCGCCGTGCCTTATTTAGCGTTCTGGTCGATACCACATCAATACTTCAAAGAGAATTACAAACGTTTTTTTTGTACCCATAGAGTACTTAACGGTGTGATTTTTGATTCCTTGTACAAGGCCATTCTGTCCTCCGTTTTTCTTTATGTTTACGCCGGCGTGCCTTTTTTATCGTTCTGGTCGATATCACATCAAAGAGAATTATGCATGTTTTTTTCATACTTTTTTTGTACCTATAGAGTACTTTACGGGGTGATTTTTGATTCCTTGTACAAGGCCATTCTGACCTCCATTTTGCTTGCTGTTTAAGCTGGCGTGCCTTATTTATCGTTCTGGTCGATATCACATCAGTATTTCAAAGAGAATTACAAACGTTTTTTTCGTACTTTTTTTGTACCCAAAGAGTACTAAACGGTGTGATTTTTGATTCCTTGTACAAGGCCATTCTGGCCTCCGTTTTGCTTGCCGTTTGCGCCGGCGTGCCTTATTTATCGTTCTGGTCGATACCACATCAGTACTTCAAAGAGAATTACAAACGTTTTTTTTCGTACTTTTATTGTACTCATAGAGTACTTAATGGTGTGAGTTTTGATTCCTTGTACAAGGCCATTCTGAGAAATACAAACGTTTTTTTCTTACTTTTTTTGTACCCATAGAGTAGTATCAGTGTGATTTTTTATTCTTTGAACAAGGCCATTCTGGCCTCCGTTTTGCTTGCCGTTTGCACCGGCATGACTTATTTATCGTTCTGTTCGATACAACATCAGTACTCCAAAGAGAATTACAAACGTTTTTTTTTCATACTTTTTTTGTACCCAAGAGTAGTAACGGTGTGATTTTTTATTCTTTGTACAAAGCCATCCTCCTTTTGCTTGCCGTTTGCACTGGCGTGCCTTATTTATCGTTCTAGTCGATATCACATCAGTACTTCAAAGAGAATTACAAACGTGTTTTTTCATACTTTTTTGTACCCATAGAGTACTTAACGGTGTTATTTTTGATTCCATGTACAAGGCCATTCTGGCCTCCGTTTTGCGTGCCGTTTGCGTCGGAGTGCCTTATTTATCGTTCTGGTGGATACCACATCTGTACTTCAAAGAGAATTACAAATGTTTTTTTTCGTACTTTTTTTTGTACCCATATAGTACTTAACGGTGTGATTTTTGATTCCTTGTACAAAACCATTTTGGCCTCCGTTTTTCTTGCTGTTTGCGCCGCCGTGCCTTATTTATCATTCTGGTGGATACCACATCAGTTTTTCAAAAAGAATTACAAACGTTTTTTTCGTACTTTTTTTTGTACCCATAGAGTACTTAACGGTGTGATTTTTGATTCCTTGTACAAGGCCATTCTGGCCTCCGTTTTGCTTTTTGTTTACGCCGGCGTGCCTGTTTTATCGTTTTGGTCGATATCACATCAAAGAGAATTACACAAGTTTTTTTCGTACTTTTTTTTTGTACCCATAGAGTACTTAACTGGGTGATTTTTGATTCTTTGTACATTCTGGCCTCCATTTTGCTTGCCGTTTGCGCCGGCGTGCCTTATTTATCGTTCTGGTCGATATCACATCAGTATTTCAAAGAGAATTACAAACATTTTTTTGTACTTTTTTTGTACCCATAGAGTACTAAACGGTGTGATTTTTTATTCCCTGTACAAGGCCATTCTGGCCTCCGTTTTGCTTGCCGTTTGCGCCGGCGTGCCTTATTTTTCGTTCTGGTCGATACCACACCAGTACTTCAAAGAGAATTACAAACGTTTTTTTCGTACTTTTTTTGTACTTATAGAGAACTTAATGGTGTGATTTTTGATTCCTTGTACAAGGCAATTCTGAGAATTACAAACGTTTTTTTCGTACTTTTTTTTGTACCCATAGACTAGTATCGGTGTGATTTTTGATTCCTTGAACAAGGCCATTCTGGCCTCCGTTTTGCTTGCCGTTTGCACCGGAATGACTTATTTATCGTTCTGTTCGATACCACATCAGTACTTCAAAGAAAATTACAAACGTTTTTTTTCCTACTTTTTTTGTACCCATAGAGTAGTAAGTGTGTGATTTTTCATTCCTTGTACAAAGCCATTTTGGCCTCCTTTTTGCTTGCCGTTTGCACTGGCGTGCCTTATTTATCGTTCTAGTCGATATCACATCAGTACTTCAAAGAGAATTACAAACGTGTTTTTTTCGTACTTTTTTTTGTACCCATAGAGTACTTAACGGTGTGATTTTTGATTCCTTCAACAAGGCCATTCTGGCCTCCGTTTTGCTTGCCGTTTGCGCCGGCGTGCATTATTTATCATTCAGGTCGATATCACATCAGTACTTCAAAGAAAATCACAAACATTTTTTTTCATACTTTTTTTGTACCCATTGAGTACTTAACGGTGTGATTTTTGATTCCATGTACAAGGCCATTCTGGCCTCCATTTTGCGTGCCGTTTGCGCCGGACTGCCTTATTTA
The DNA here is from genome assembly GCA_024500145.1 of Gentiana dahurica var. dahurica. Taxonomy (NCBI): domain Eukaryota; kingdom Viridiplantae; phylum Streptophyta; class Magnoliopsida; order Gentianales; family Gentianaceae; genus Gentiana; species Gentiana dahurica. The sequence continues at coordinate 55,922,540 of CM044897.1, read as the reverse complement.
TCGTTCTGGTCGATACCACATCAGTACTTCAAAGAGAATTACAAATGTTTTTTTTCGTACTTTTTTTTTGTACCCATAGAGTACTTAACGGTGTTATTTTTGATTCCTTGTACAAGGCCATTTTGGCCTCCGTTTTGCTTGCTGTTTGCGCAGCCGTGCCTTATTTATCGTTCTGGTCGATACCACATCAGTACTTCAAAAAGAATTACAAACGTTTTTTTCGTACTTTTTTATGTACCCATAGAGTACTTAACGGTGTGATTTTTGATTCCTTGTACAAGGCCATTCTGGCCTCCGTTTTGCTTTTTGTTTACGCCGGCGTGCCTTTTTTATCGTTTTGGTCGATATCACATCAAAGAGAAATACACAAGTTTTTTTCGTACTTTTTTTTGTACCCATAGAGTACTTAACTGGGTGATTTTTGATACCTTGTACAAGGTCATTCTGGAATCCATTTTGCTTGCCGTTTGCGCCGGCGTGCCTTATTTATCGTTCTGGTCGATATCACATCAGTATTTCAAAGAGAATTGCAAACGTTTTTTTGTACCCATAGAGTACTAAACGGTGTGATTTTTGATTCCTTGTACAAGGCCATTCTGGCCTCCGTTTTGCTTGCCGTTTGCGCCGGCGTGCCTTAATTTTCGTTTTGGTCGATACCACATCAGTACTTCAAAGAGAATTACAAACGTTTTTTTTCGTACTTTTTTTGTAATCATAGAGAACTTAACGGTGTGATTTTTGATTCCTTGTACAAGGCCATTCTGAGAATTACAAACATTTTTTTTTCGTAATTTTTTTCGTACCCATAGACTAGTATCGGTGTGATTTTTGATTCCTTGTACAAGGCCATTCTGGCCTCCGTTTTGCTTGCCGTTTGCGCCGGCATGACTTATTTATCGTTCTGTTCGATACCACATCAGTACTTCAAAGAGAATTACAAATGTTTTTTCGTACTTTTTTTGTACCCATAGAGTAGTAACGGTGTGAATTTTGATTCCTTGTACAAAGCCATTCTGGCCTCCGTTTTGCTTGCCGTTTGCGCTGGCGTGCCTTATTTATTGTTCTAGTCGATATCACATCAGTACTTCAAAGAGAATTACAAATGTTTTTTTCGTACTTTTTTTGTACCCATAGAGTACTTAACGGTGTGATTTTTGATTCCTTGAACAAGGCCATTCTGGCCTCCGTGTTGCTTGCCGTTTGCGCCGGCATGCATTATTTATCGTTCTGGTCGATATCACATCAGTACTTAAAAGGGAATTACAAATGTTTTTTTCGTACTTTTTTTGTACCCATAAAGTATTTAACGGTTTGATTTTTCATTCCTTGTACTAGGCCATTCTGTCCTCCGTTTTGCTTGCCGTTTGCACCGGCGTGGCTTATTTATCGTTCTCGTCGATATCACATCTGTACTTCAAAGAGAATTACAAAAAAAATTTGTACTTTTTTTGTACCCATGGAGTACTAAACGGTGTGATTTTTGATTCCCTGTACAAGGCCATTCTGGCCTCCGTTTTGCTTGCCGTTTGCGACGGCGTGCCTTATTTTTCGTTTTGGTCGATACCACATCAGTACTTCAAAGAGAATTACAAACGTTTTTTTCGTACTTTTATTGTACTCATAGAGTTCTTAATGTTGTGATTTTTGATTCCTTGTACAAGGCCATTCTGAGAATGTACAACGCTTTTTTTCGTACTTTTTTTGTACCCATAGAGTAGTATCAGTGTGATTTTTATTCTTTGAACAAGGCCATTCTGGCCTCCGTTTTGCTTGCCGTTTGCACCGGCATGACTTATTTATCGTTCTGTTCGATACAACATCAGTACTCCAAAGAGAATTACAAACGTTTTTTTTCATACTTTTTTTGTACCCATAGAGTAGTAACGGTGTGATTTTTTATTCTTTGTACAAAGCCTTTTTGGCCTCCTTTTTGCTTGCCGTTTGCACTGGCGTGCCTTATTTATCGTTCTAGTCGATATCACATCAGTACTTCGAAGAGAATTACAAACGTGTTTTTTTCATACTTTTTTGTGCCCATAGAGTACTTAACGGTGTTATTTTTGATTCCATGTACAAGGCCATTCTGGCCTCCGTTTTGCGTGTCGTTTGCGCCGGAGTGCCTTATTTATCGTTCTGGTGGATACCACATCAGTACTTCAAAGTGAATTACAAATGTTTTTTCGTACTTTTTTTTGTACCCATATAGTACTTAACGGTGTGATTTTTGATTCCTTGTACAAAGCCATTTTGGCCTCCGTTTTGCTTGCTGTTTGCGCCGCCGAGCCTTATTTATCGTTCTGGTGGATACCACATCATTTTTTCAAAAAGAATTACAAACGTTTTTTTCGTACTTTTTTATGTACCCATAGAGTACTTAACGGTGTGATTTTTGATTCCTTGTACAAGGCCATTCTTGCCTCCGTTTTGCTTTTTGTTTACGCCGGCGTGCCTTTTTTTATCGTTTTGTTCGATATCACATCAAAGAGAATTACACAAGTTTTTTTCGTACTTTTTTTGGTACCCATAGAGTACTTAACCGGGTGATTTTTGATTCCTTGTACAAGGCCTTTCTAGCCTCCGTTTTGCTTGCCGTTTGCGCCGGCGTGCCTTATTTATCGTTCTTGTCGATATCACATCAGTATTTCAAAGAGAATTACAAACATTTTTTGTACTTTTTTTTGTACCCTTAGAGTACTAAACGGTGTGATTTTTGATTCCCTGTACAAGGCCATTCTGGCCTCCGTTTTGCTTGCCGATTGCGCCGGCGTGCCTTATTTTTCGTTCTGGTCGATACCACATCAGTACTTCAAAGAGGAATTACAAACGTTTTTTTCGTACTTTTATTGTACTTATAGAGAACTTAATGGTGTGATTTTTTATTCCTAGTACAAGTCCATTCTGAGAATTACAAACTTTTTTTTTCGTACTTTTTTTTGTACCCATAGACTAGTATCGGTGTGATTTTTGATTCCTTGAACAAGGCCATTCTGGCCTCCGTTTTGCTTGACGTTTGCACCGGCATGACTTATTTATTGTTCTGTTCGATACCACATCAGTACTTCAAAGAGAATTACAAACGTTTTTTTTCATACTTTTTTGTACCCATAGAGTAGTAACTGTGTGATTTTTAATTCCTTGTACAAAGCCATTTTGGCCTCCTTTTTGCTTGCCGTTTGCACTGGCGTGCCTTATTTATCGTTCTAGTCGATATCACATCAGTACTTCAAAGAGAATTACAAACGTGTTTTTTTCGTACTTTTTTTGTACCCATAGGGTACTTAACGGTGTGATTTTTGATTCCTTCAACAAGGCCATTCTGGCCTCCGTTTTGCTTGCCGTTTGCGCCGGCGTGCAGTATTTATCGTTCAGGTCGATATCACATCAGTACTTCAAAGAAAATCACAAACATTTTTTTTCATACTTTTTTTGTACCCATAGAGTACTTAACGGTGTGATTTTTTATTCCATGTACAAAACCATTCTGGCCTCCGTTTTGCGTGCCGTTTGCGCCGGAGTGCCTTATTTATCGTTCTGGTCGATACCACATCAGTACTTCAAAGAGAATTACAAATGTTTTTTTTCGTACATTTTTTTGTACTCATAGAGTACTTAACGGTGTGACTTTTTATTCCTTGTACAAGGCCATTTTGGCCTCCGTTTTGCTTGCTGTTTGCGCAGCCGTGCCTTATTTATCGTTCTGGTCGATAACACATCAGTACTTCAAAAAGAATTACAAACGTTTTTTTTTGTACTTTTTTATCTACCCATAGAGTACTTAACGGTGTGATTTTTGATTCCTTGTACAAGGCCATTCTGGCCTCCGTTTTGCTTTTTGTTTACGCCGGCGTGCCTTTTTTTTTATCATTTTGGTCGATATCACATCAAAGAGAAATACACAAGTTTTTTTCATACTTTTTTTTGTACCCATAGAGTACTTAACTGGGTGATTTTTGATTCCTTGTACAAGGCCATTCTGGAATCCGTTTTGCTTGGCGTTTGCGCCGGCGTGCCTTATTTATCGTTCTGGTCGATATCACATCAGTATTTCAAAGAGAATTGCAAACGTTTTTTTTGTACTTTTTTTGTACCCATAGAGTACTAAACGGTGTGATTTTTGATTCCTTGTACAAGGCAATTCTTGCCTCCGCTTTGCTTGCCGTTTGCGCCGGCGTGCCTTAATTTTTGTTTTGGTCGATACCACATCAGTACTTCAAAGAGAATTACAAACGTTTTTTTTCGTAATTTTTTTGTACTCATAGAGAACTTAACGGTGTGATTTTTGATTCCTTGTACAAGGCCATTCTGAGAATTACAAACGTTTTTTTTTCGTAATTTTTTTCGTACCCATAGACTAGTATCGGTGTGATTTTTGATTCCTTGTACAAGGCCATTCTGGCCTCCGTTTTGCTTGCCGTTTGCGCCGGCATGACTTATTTATCGTTCTGTTCGATACCACATCAGTACTTCAAAGAGAATTACAAACGTTTTTTTCATACTTTTTTTGTACCCATAGAGTAGTAACGGTGTGAATTTTGATTCCTTGTACAAAGCCATTCTGGCCTCCGTTTTGCTTGCCGTTTGCACTGGCGTGCCTTATTTATCGTTCTAGTCGATATCACATCAGTACTTCAAAGAGAATTACAAATGTTTTTTTCGTACTTTTTTTGTACCCATAGAGTACTTAACGGTGTGATTTTTGATTCCTTGAACAAGGCCATTCTGGCCTCCGTGTTGCTTGCCGTTTGCGCCGGCGTGCATTATTTATCGTTCTGGTCGATATCACATCAGTACTTAAAAGGGAATTACAAATGTTTTTTCGTACTTTTTTTGTACCCATAAAGTATTTAACGGTGTGATTTTTCATTCCTTGTACATGGCCATTATGTCCTCCGTTTTGCTTGCCGTTTGCACCGGCGTGGCTTATTTATCGTTCTGGTCGATATCACATCAGTACTTCAAAGAGAATTACAAACGTTTTTTTCGTACTTTATTTTGTACCCATAGAGTACTTCAAAGAGAATTACAAACGGTGTGATTTTTGATTCTTTGTACATGGCAATTCTGGCCTCCGTTTTGCTTGCCGTTTGTGACGACGTGCTTTATTTATCGGTCTGGTCGATATCACATCAGTACTTCAAAGAGAATTACAAACGTTTTTTTTTGTACTTTATTTTTTACCCATAGAGTACTTAACGATGTGATTTTTATACCCATAGAGTACTTAACGGCAAGATTTTTGATTCCTTGTACACGGCCATTCTGGCCTCCGTTTTGCTTACCGTTTGGGCCGGCGTACCTTATTTATCGTTCTGGTCGATATCACATCAGTACTTCAAAGAGAATTACAAACGTTTTTTTCGTACTTTTATTTGTACCCATAGTGTACTTAACAGTGTGATATTTGATTCCTTGTACAAGGCCATTCTTGCCTCCGTTTTGCTTGCCGTTTGCGCCGGCGTGTCTTATTTATCGTTCTGGTCGATATCAAATCAGTACTTCAAAGAGAATTACAAACGTTTTTTTTCGTACTCTTTTTTGTACCAATAGAGTACTTAACGGGGTGATTTTTGATTCCTTCTACAAGGCCATTCTGGCCTCTGTTTTTCTTGCCTTTTGGGCCGGCATGAATTATTTATCGTTCTGGTCGATAACACATCAGTACTTCAAAGAGAATTACAAACGTTTCTTTTCGTACTTTTTTTGTACCCATGGAGTACTTAACAGTGTGATTTTTGATTCCTTGTACAAGGCCACTCTGGCCTCTGTTTTGCTTGCCGTTTGGGCCGGCGTGCCTTATTTATCGTTCTGGTCGATATCACATCAGTACTTCAAAGAGAATTACAATCGTTTTTTTTCATACTTTTTTTGTACCTATAGAGTACTTAACGGTGTGATTTTTGATGCCTTGTACAAGGCCATTCTGGCCTCCGTTTTGCTTGCCGTTTGTGCCGACGTGCTTTATTTATCGTTCTGGTCGATATCACATCAGTACTTCAAAGAGAATTACAAACGTTTTTTGCATACTTTATTTTGTACCCATTGAGTACTTAACAATGTGATTTTTGATTCCTTGTACAAAGCCATTCTGGCCTCCGTTTTGCTTTCCGTTTGCACCGGCGTACCTTATTTATCGTTCTGGTCGATATCACATCTGTACTTCATAGTGAATTACAAACGTTTTTTTTTTCGTACTTTTTTTTGTACCCATAGAGTACTTAACGGTGTGATTTTTGATTCCTTGTACAAGGCCATTCTGGCCTCCGTTTTGCATGCCGTTTGCGCCGGCATGCCTTTTTTATCGTTCTGGTCGATATCACATCAGTACTTCAAAGTGAATTACAAACGTTTTTTTCGTACTTTTTTTGTACCCATAGAGTACTTAACGGTGTGATTTTTTATTCTTAGTACAAGGCCATTCTGGCCTCTATTTTGCTTGCCGTTTGTGCCGGCGTGCCTTATTTATCGTTCTGGTCGATATCACATCAGTACTTCAAAGAGAATTAATTACAGACGTTTTTTTCGTACTTTTTTTTGTACCCATAGAGTACTTAACGGTGTGCTTTTTGATTCCTTGTACAAGGCCATTATGGCATTCGTTTTGCTTGCCGTTTGCGCCGGCGTGCCTTATTTATCGTTCTGGTCGATATCACATCAGTACTTCAAAGAAAATTTACAAACGTTTTTTTTCGTACTTTTTTTTGTACCCATAGAGTACTTAACGGTGTGATATTTGATTCCTTGTACACGGCCATTCTGGCCTCCGTTTTGCTTGCCGTTTGCGCCGACGTTCCTTATTTATCATTCTGGTCGATATCACATCAGTACATCAAAGAGAATTACAAACGTTTTTTTTTGTTTTTTTTGTACCCATAGAGTACTTAACGGTGTGATTTTTTATTCCTTTTATAAGGCCATTCTGGCCTCCGTTTTGCTTGCCGTCCCTTATTTAACGTTCTGGTCGATATCACATCATTACTTCAAAGAGAATTACAAACCTTTTTTTTCGTACTTTATTTTATACCCATAGAGTACTTAACGGTGTGATTTTTGATTCCTTGTACAAGGCCATTCTGGGCTCCGTTTTGCTTGCCGTTTGTGCCGACGTGCTTTATTTATCGTTCTGGTCGATATCACATCAGTACTTCAAAGAGATTTACAAACATTTTTTTCGTACTTTATTTTGTACCCATAGAGTACTTAACGATGTGATTTTTGTACCCATAGAGTACTTAACGGTGTGATTTTTGATTCCTTGTACACGGCCATTCTGGCCTCCATTTCGCTTTCCGATTGGTCCGGTGTGCCTTATTTATCGTTCTGGTCGATATCACATCAGTACTTCAAAGAGAATTACAAACATTTTTTTTTCGTACTTTTATTTGTACCCATAGAGTACTTAACGGTGTGATATTTGATTCTTTTTACAAGGCCATTCTTGCCTCCGTTTTTCTTGCCGTTTCCGCCGGCGTGCCTTATTTATCGTTTTGGTCGATATCACAAAAGTACTTCAAAGAGAATTACAAACGTTTTTTCATTCTTTTTTTGTACCCATAGAGTACTTAACGGTGTGATTTTTGATTCCTTGTACAAGGCCATTATGGCCTCCGTTTTGCTTGCTGTTTGCGCCGGCGTGCCTTTTTTATCGTTCTCGCCGATATCACATCAGTACTTCAAGGAGAATTACAAACATTTTTTTTCATACTTTTTTTTTGTACAAATAGACTACTTAACGAGGTGATTTTGATTCCTTGTACAAGGCCATTCTGGCTTCCGTTTTGCTTGCCGTTTTGGCCGGCGTGCCTTATTTATCGTTCTGGTCGATATCACATCAGTACTTCAAAGAGAATTACAAACGTTTCTTTTCGTACTTTTTTTTGTACCCATAGAGTTCTTAACGGTGTGATTTTTGATTCCTTGTACTAGGCCATTCTGGCCTCCGTTTTGCTTGCCGTTTGCGCCGGCGTGCCTTATTTATCGTTCTGGTCGATATCACATCAGTACTTCAAAGAGTTACAAACATTTGTTTTCGTACTTTTTTTTGTACCCATAAAGTACTTATCGGTGTGATTTTTGATTCCAAGTACACAGCCATTCTGGCCTCCGTTCTGCTTGCCGTTTGCGCCGGCGTTCCTTATTTATCGTTCTGGTCGATATCACATCAGTATTTCAAAGAGAATTACAAACGTTTTTTTTTTGTACCGATAGAGTACTTAACGGTGTGATTTTTTATTCCTTGTACAAGGCCATTCTGTCCTCCGGTTTGCTCAGTTTGCGCCGGCGTCCCTTATTTATCGTTCTGGTCGATATCAAATCAGTACTTCCAAGAGAATTACAAAAAAAAAATTTCGTACATTATTTTGTACCTATAGAGTACTTAACGGTGTGATTTTTGCTTCCATGTACAAGGCCATTCTGGCCTCCGTTTTGCTGCCGTTTGCGCCGGTGTGCCTTATTTATCGTTCTGGTCGATATCACATCAGTACTTCAAAGTGAATTACAAACGTTTTTTTTCGTACTTTTTTTGTACCCATAGAGTACTAAACGGTGTGATTTTTGATTCCTTGTACAAGGCCTTCCGGCCTCCGTTTTGCTTGCCGTTTGTGCCGGCATGCCTTGTTTCTCGTTCTGGTCGATATCACATCAGTACTTCAAAGAGAATTACAAACGTTTCTTTTCGTACTTTTTTTTGTATCAATAGAATACTTAATAGTGTGATTTCTGATTCCTTGTACAAGGCTATTCTGGCCTAAGTTTTGCGTGCCGTTTGCGCCGGCGTGCCTTATTTATCGTTCTTGTCGATATAACATCAGTACTTCAAATAGAATTACAAACGTTTTGTCGAACCTTTTTTTGTACCCATGGAGTACTTAACGGTGTGATTTTTGATTCCTTGTACAAGGCCATTCTGGCCTCCAATTTGCTTGCCGTTAACGCCGGCGTGCCTTATTTATCGTTCTGGTCGATATCACATCAGTACTTCAAAGAGAATTACAAACATTTTTTTCGTACTTTTTTTTGTACCCATAGAGTACTTAACGGGGTGATATTTGAATCCTTGTACAAGGCCATTCTTGCCTCCGTTTTGCTTGCTGTTTGCGCCGGCGTTCCTTATTTATCGTTCTGGTCGATATCACATCAGTACTTCAAACAGAATTACAAACGTTCATTTTCATACTTTTTTTTTGTACCCATAGTGTACTTAACAGTGTGATTTTTGATTCCTTGTACAAGGCCATTCTGGCCTCCGTTTTGCTTGCCGTTTGCACCGACGTGCCTTGTTTATCGTTCTGGTCTATATCACATCTTTACTTCAAAGAGAATTACAAATGTTTCATTTCGTACTTTTTTTGTACCCATAGAGTACTTAATGGTGTGATTTTTTATTCCTTGTACAAGGCCATTCTGGCCTCCGTTTTGCTTGCCGTTTGCGCCGGCGTGCCTTATTTATCGTTCTGGTCGATATCACATCAGTACTTCAAATAGAATTACAAACGTTTTTTTTCGTACTTTTTTTTGTACCCATAGAGTACTTAACGGTGTTATTTTTTATTCCTTCTACAAGGCCATTCTGGCTTCCGTTTTGCTTGCCGTTTGGGCCGGCATGCCTTATTTATCGTTCTAGTCGATATCACATCAGTGCTTCAAAGAGAATTACAAATGTTTCTTTTCATACTTTTTTTTGTACCCATAGAGTACTTAACGGTGTTATTTTCGATTCCTTGTACAAGGCCATTTTGGCCTCCGTTTTGCTTGCCATTTGTGCCGGCGTGCCTTATTTATCGTTCTGGTCGATATCACATCAGTACTTCAAAGAGAATTACAAACGTATTTTTTTCGTACTTTTTTTTTTGTACCCAAAGAGTATTTAACGGTGTGTTTTCTGATTCCATGTACACGGCCATTCTGGTCTCCGTTTGGATTGCCGTTTGCGCCGGCGTTCCTTATTTATCGTTCTGGTCCATATCACATCAGTACTTCAAAGAGAATTACAAACGTTTCTTTTCATACTTTTTTTTGTACCCATAGAGTATTTAACAGTGTGATTTTTGATTCCTTGTACAAGGCCATTCTGGCCTCCGTTTTGCGTGCTGTTTGCGCCGGCGTGCCTTATTTATCGTTCTGGTCGATATCACATCTGTACTTCATAGAGAATTACAAACGTTTTTTCGTACCTTTTTTTGTACCCATAGAGTACTTAACGGTGTGATTTTTGATTCCTTGTATTTGGCCATTCTGGCCTCCGACTTGGTTGCCGTTAGCGCCGGCGTGCCTTATTTATCGTTCTGGTCGATATCAGATCAGTACTTCAAAGAGAATTACAAACGTTTTTTTCATACTTTTTTTGTACCCATAGGGTACTTAACGGTGTGATATTTGATTCCTTGTACAAGGCCATTCTTGCCTCCGTTTTGCTTGCCGTTTGCGCCGGCGTGCATCATTTATCGTTCTGGTCGATATCACATCAGTATTTCAAAGAGAATTACGAAAGTTTTTTTTCGTACTTTTTTTGTACCAATAGTGTACTTAATGGGGTGATTTTTGATTCCTTGTACAAGGCCATTCTGGCTTCCGTTTTGCTTGCTGTTTGGGCCGGCGTGCCTTATTTATCGTTCTGGTCGATATCACATCCGTACTTCAAAGAGAAATACAAACGTTTCTTTTCGTACTTTTTTTTGTACCCATAGAGTACTTAACGGTGTGATTTTTGATTCCTTGTACAAGGCCATTCTGGCCTCCGTTTTGCTTGCCGTTTGCGCCGGCGTTCCTTATTTATCTATCTGGTCGATATCACATCAGTACTTCAAAGAGAATTACAAATGTTTTTTTCGTACTTTTTTTTGTACCCATAGAGTACTTAACGGTGTGATTTTTGATTTCATGTATACAGACATTCTGGCCTCCGTTTTGCTTGCCCTTTGCACCGGCGTTCCTTATTTATCGTTCTGGTCGATAACACATCAGTACTTCAAAGAGAATTACAAATGTTTTTTCGTTTTTTTTGTTCCGATAGAGTACTTAACGGTGTGATTTTTTATTCCTTGTACAAGGCTTTCAGGCCTCCGGTTTGCTTGCCGTTTGCGCCGGCGTCCCTTATTTATTGTTCTGGTCGATATCACATCAGTACTTCAAAGAGAATTACAAACTTTTTTTTTCATTCTTTATTTTGTACCCTTAGAGTACTTAACGGTGTGATTTTTGATTCCTTGTACAAGGCCATTCTGGCCTCCGTTTTGTTTGCCGTTTGCGCCGGCCTTCCTTATATTTCGTTCTGGTCGATATCACATCAGTACTTCAAAGTGAATTACAAACGTTTTTTCGTACGTTATTATTGTACCCATTGAGTATTTAACGGTGTGATTTTTGATTCCTTGTACAAGGCCATTCTGGCCTCTGTTTTGCTTGCCGTTTGCGCCGGCGTGTCTTATTTATCATTCTGGTCGATATCACATCAATACTTCAAAGAGAATTACAAACGTTTTTTTCGTACTTTTTTTTGTCCCCATAGAGTACTTAACGGTGTGATTTTTGATTCCTTGTACAAGGCCATTCTGGTCTCCGTTTTGCTTGCTGTTTCCGCCGGCGTGCCTATTTTGTCGTTCTGGTCGATATCACATCAGTACTTCAATGAGAATTACAAACGTTTTTTTTCATACTTTTTTGTACCCATAGAGTACTTAACGGTGTGATTTTTTATTCCTTGTACAAAGCCATTCTGGCCTCCGTTTTGCTTGCTGTTTGCGCCAGCGTGCCATATTTATCGTTCTGGTCGATATCACATCAGTACTTCAAAGAGAATTAATTACAAACGTTATTTTCATACTTTTTTGTACCCATAGAATACTTAACGGTGTGATTTTTGATTCCTTGTACAAGGCCATTCTGGCCTTCGTTGTGCTTGCTGTTTTCGCCGGCGTGCCTTATTTATCGTTATGGCCGATATCACATCAGTACTTCAAAGAGAATTACAAACGTTTTTTTTCGTACTTTTTTTGTACCCATAGAATACTTAACGGTGTGTTTTTTGATTCCAAGTACACGGCCATTCTGGCCTCCGTTTTGCTTGCCGTTTGCGCCGGCGTTCCTTATTTATCGTTCTGGTCGATATCACATCAGTACTTCAAAGAGAATTACAAATGTATCTTTTCATACTTTTTTTGTACCCATAGAGTACTTAACAGTGTGATTTTTGATTCCTTGTACAAGGCCATTCTGGCCTCCGTTTACGCCGGCGTGCCTTATTTATCGTTCTGGTCGATATCACATCATTACTTCAAAGAGAATTACAAACATTTTTTTCATACCTTTTTTTGTACCCATAGAGTACTTAACGGTGTGATTTTTGATTCCTTGTACAAAGCCATTCTGGCCTCCGATTTGCTTGCCGTTAGCGCCGGCGTGCCTTATTTATTGTTCAGGTCGATATCACATCAGTACTTCAAAGAGAATTACAAACATTTTTTTTCGTACTTTTTTTTGTACCCATAGGGTACTTAACGGTGTGATATTTGATTCCTTGTACATGGCCATTCTTCCCTCCGTTTTGCTTGCCGTTTACGCCGGCGTGCATCATTTATCGTTCTGGTCGATATCACATCAGTATTTCAAAGAGAATTACAAACGTTTTTTTCGTACTTTTTTTGTACCAATAGAGTACTTATTGGGGAGATTTTTGATTCCTTGTACAAGGCCATTCTGGCCTTCGTTTTGCTTGCCGTTTGCGCCGGCGTGCCTTATTTATCATTCTGGTTGATTTCACATCAGTAATTCAAAGAGAATTACAAACGTTTTTTTCATACTTTTTTTTTGTACCCATAGAGTACTTAATGGTGTGATATTTGATTCCTTGTACAAGGTCATTCTTGACTCCGTTTTGCTTGCCGTTTGCTTCGGCGTGCCTCATTTATCGTTCTGGTCGATATCACATCAGTAATTCAAAGAGAATTACAAACTTTTTTTTTGTACCCAAAGAGTAATTAACGGTGTGATTTTTGATTCCTTGTACAAGGCCATTCTGGCCTCCGTTTTGCTTGCCGTTTGCGCCGGCGTGCCTTATTTATCGTTCTGGTCTATATCACATCAATACTTCAAAGAGAATTACAAATGTTACTTTTCGTAATTTTTTTGTACCCATAGAGTACTTAACAGTGTGATTTTTTATTCCTTGTACAAGGCCATTCTGGCCTCCGTTTTGCGTGTCGTTTGCGTCGGCGTGCCTTATTTATCGTTCTTGTCGATATCACATCAGTACTTCAAAGAGAATTACAAACGTTTTTTTCGTACCTTTTTTTGTACCCATAGAGTACTTAACGGTGTGATTTTTGATTCCATGTACAAGGCCATTCTGGCCTCTGATTTGCTTGCCGTTAGCGCCGGCGTGCCTCATTTATCGTTCTGGTCAATATCACATCAGTATTTCAAAGTGAATTACAAACATTTTTTTTCGTACTTTTTTTTGTACAAATAGACTACTTAACGGGGTGATTTTTGATTCCATGTACAAGGCCATTCTGGCTTCCGTTTTGCTTGCCGTTTTGGCAGGCGTGCCTTATTTATCGTTCTGGTCGATATCACATCAGTACTTCAAAGAGAATTACAAACGTTTCTTTTCGTACTTTTTTTTGTACCCATAGGGTTCTTAACGGTGTGATTTTTGATTCCTTGTACTAGGCCATTCTGGCCTCCGTTTTGCTTGCCGTTTGCGCCGGCGTGCCTTATTTATCGTTCTGGTCGATATCACATCAGTACTTCTAAGAGTTACAAACATTTTTTTCGTACTTTTTTTTGTATCCGTAGAGTACTTATCGGTGTGATTTTTGATTCCATGTATACAACCATTATGGCCTCCGTTTTGCTTGCTGTTTGCGCCGGCGTTCCTTATTTATCGTTCTGGTCGATATGACATCAGTATTTCAAAGAGAATTACAAACGTTTTTTTGGTACCCATAGAGTACTTAACGGTGTGATTTTTTATTCTTTGTCTCCTCCAGTTTGCCCAGTTTGCGCCGGCGTCCTTTATTTATCGTTCTGGTCGATATCACATCAGTACTTCAAAGAGAATTACAAACTTTTTGTTTCGTACTTTATTTTGTACCTATATAGTACTTAACGGTGTGATTTTTGATTCTATGTACAAGGCCATTCCGGCCTCCGTTTTGCTTGCCGTTTGCGCCGGCGTGCCATATTTATCGTTTTGGTCGATATCACATCAGTACTTCAAAGTGAATTACAAACGTTTTTTTTCGTACTTTTTTTGTACCCATAGAGTACTTAACGGTGTGATTTTTGATTCCTTGTACAAGGCCATTCTGGCCTCCGTTTTGCTAGCCGTTTGCGCCGGCGTGCCTTATTTATCGTTCTGGTCGATATGACATGAGTACTTCAAAGTGAATTACAAAAAAAAATCGTACTTTTTTTTGTACCCAAAGAGTACTTAACGGTGTTATTTTTGATTCCTTATACAAGGCCATTCTGGCCTCCGTTTTGATTGCTGTTTGCGCTGCCGTGCCTTATTTATCGTTCTGGTCGATATCATATCAGTACTTCAAAGAGAATTACAAACGTTTCTTTTCGTACTTATTTTTTGAACCCATAGAGTACTTAACGGCGTGATTTTTGATTCCCTGTACAAGGCCATTCTGGCCTCCGTTTTGCTTGAGGTTTGAGCCGGCGTGCCTTTTTTTATCGTTCTGGTCGATATCACATCAGTACTTCAGAGATAATTACGAAGGTTTTTTTTCGTACTTTTTTTGTACCCATAGAGTACTTAACGGTGTGATTTTTGATTCCTTGGACAAGGCCATTCTGGACTCCGTTTTGCTTGCCGTTAGCGCCGGCGTGCCTTATTTATCGTTCTTGTCGATATAACATCAGTACTTCAAAGAGAATTAATTACAAACATTTTTTTTCATACTTTTTTTGTACCCATAGAGTACTTAACGGTGTGATTTTTGATTCCTTGTAAGGGGCCATTCTGGCCTTCGTTTTACTTGCCGTTTGCGCCAGCGTGCCTTATTTATCATTCTGGTTGATATCACATCAGTACTTCAAAGAGAATTACAAACGTTTTTTTTGTACTTTTTTTTGTACCCATAGAGTACTTAACGGTGTGATATTTGATGCCTTGTACAAGGTCATTCTTGACTCCGTTTTTCTTGCCGTTTGCGTCGGCGTGCCGCATTTATCGTTCTGGTCGATAACACATCAGTACTTCAAAGAGATTTACAAACATTTTTTTTGTACACAAAGAGTAATTAACGGTGTGATTTTTGATTCCTTGTACAAGGCCATTCTGGCCTCCGTTTTGCTTGCCGTTTGCGCCGGCGTGCCTAATTTATCGTTCTGGTCGATATCATATCAGTACTTCAAATAGAATTTCAAACGTTTTTTTTCATACCCATAGAGTACTTAACGGTGTGATTTTTGATTCCTTGTACAAGGCCATTTTGGCCTCGGTTTTGCTTGCCATTTGCGCCGACGTGCCTTTTTTATCGTTCTGGTCGATATCACATCAGTACTTCAAAGAGAATTACAAACGTTTTTTTCGTACTTCATTTTGTACCCATAGAGTACTTAACGGTGTGATTTTTGATTCCTTGTACAAGGCCATTCGGGCCTCCGTTTTACTTTCCGTTTGCGCCGGCGTGCCTTATTTATCGTTCTGGTCGATATCACATCAGTACTTCAAAGAGAATTACAAATCTTACTTTTCGTACTTTTTTTGTACCCATAGAGCACTTAACAGTGTGATTTTATATTCCTTGTACAAGGCCATTCTGGCCTCGGTTTTGCGTGTCGTTTGCGTCGGCGTGCCTTATTTATCGTTCTTGTCGATATCACATCAGTACTTCAAAGATAATTACAAACGTTTTTTTCGTACCTTTTTTTGTAACCATAGAGTACTTAACGGTGTGATTTTTGATTCCATGTACAAGGCCATTCTGGCCTCCGATTTGCTTGCCGTTAACGCCGGCGTGCCTTATTTATCGTTCTGGTCGATATCACATCAGTACTTCAAAGAGAATTACAAACGTTTTTTTTCGTACTTTTTTTTTGTACCCATAGAGTACTTAACGGTGTGATATTTGATTCTTTGTACAAGGCCATTCTGGCCTCCGTTTTGCGTGTCGTTTGTGTCGGCGTGCCATATTTATCGTTCTTGTCGATATCACATCAGTACTTCAAAGAGAATTACAAACGTTTTTTTTCGTACCTTTTTTTGTACCCATAGAGTACTAAACGGTGTGATTTTTGATTCCATGTACAAGGCCATTCTGGCCTCCGATTTTCTTGCCGTTAGCGCCGGCGTGCCTTATTTATCGTTCTGGTCGATATCACATCAGTACTTCAAAGAGAATTACAAACGTTTTTTTCGTACTTTTTTTTGTACCCATAGAGTACTTAACTGTGTGATATTTGATTCTTTGTACAAGGCCATTCTTGCCTCTGTTTTGCTTGCCGTTTGCGCCGCCGTGCCTCATTTATCGTTATGGTCGATATCACATCAGTATTTCAAAGAGAATTACAGACATTTTTTTTCGTACTTTTTTTTTGTACAAATACACTACTTAACGGGGTGATTTTTGATTCCTTGTACAAGGCCATTCTGGCTTCCGGGCCGGCGTGCCTTATTTATCGTTCTGGTCGATATCACATCAGTACTTCAAGGAGAATTACAAACGTTTCTTTTCGTACCTTTTTTTGTACCCATTGAGTTCTTAACGGTGTGATTTTTGATTCCTTGTACTAGGCCATTCTGGCCTCCGTTTTGCTTGCCGTTTGCGCCGACGTGCCTTATTTTTCGTTCTGGTCGATATCACATCAGTACTTCAAAGAGTTACAAACATTTTTTTTCGTACTTTTTTTTGTACCCATAGAGTACTTATCGGTGTGATTTTTGATTCCATGTACACAGCCATTCTGGCCTCCGTTTTGCTTTCCGTGTGCGCCGGCGTTCCTTATTTATCGTTCTGGTCGATATCACATCAGTATTTCAAAGAGAATTACAAACGTTTTTTTTGTACCCATAGAGTAGTGTGATTTTTTATTCCTTGTACAAGGCCATTATGTCCTCCGGTTTGCTCAGTTTCCGCCGCGTCCCTTATTTATCGTTCTGGTCGATATCACATCAGTACTTCAAAGAGAATTACAAACTTTTCTTTTCGTACTTTTTTTGTACCCATAGAGTACTTAATGGAGTGATTTTTGATTCCTTGTACAAGGCCATTCTGGCCTCCGTTTTGCTTGCCGTCTGCGCCGGCGTGCCTTATTTATCCTTCTGGTCGATATCACATCAGTACTTCAAAGAGAATTAATTAAAAACGTTTTATTTCATACTTTTTTTGTACCCATTGAGTACTTAACGGTGTGATTTTTGATTCCTTGTAAGGGGCCATTCTGGCCTTCGTTTTGCTTGCCGTTTGCGCCGGCGTGCCTTATTTATCGTTCTGGTTAATATCACATCAGTACTTCAAAGAGAATTACAAACGTTTTTTTCATACTTTTTTTTGTACCCATAGAGTACTTAACGGTGTGATATTTGATTCCTTGTACAAGGTCATTCTTGACTCCGTTTTTCTTGCCGTTTGCGTCGGCGTGCCTCATTTATCGTTCTGGTCGATATCACATCAGTACTTCAAAGAGATTTACAAATATTTTTTTTTGTACCCATAGAGTAATTAACGGTGTGATTTTTGATTCCTTGTAGAAGGCCATTCTGGCCTCGGTTTTGCTTGACATTTGGGCCAACGTGCCTTTTTTATCCTTCTGGTCGATATCACATCAGTACTTCAAAGAGAATTACAAACGTTTTTTTCATACTTCATTTTGTACCCATAGAGTACTTAACGGTGTGATTTTTGATTCCTTGTACAAGGCCATTCGGGCCTCCGTTTTACTTTCCGTTTGCGCCGGCGTGCCTTATTTATCGTTCTGGTCGATATCACATCAGTACTTCAAAGAGAATTACAAATGTTACTTTTTGTACTTTTTTTTGTACCCATAGAGTACTTAACTGTGTGATTTTTTATTCCTTGTATAAGGCCATTCTGGCCTCCGTTTAGCGTGTCGTTTGCGTCGGCGTGCCTTATTTATCGTTCTTCTCGATATCATATCAGTACTTCAAAGAGAATTACAAACGTTTTTTTTTCGTGCCTTTTTTGTACCCATAGAGTACTTAACGGTGTGATTTTTGATTCCATGTACAAGGCCATTCTGGCTTCCAATTTTCTTGCCGTTAGCGCCGGCGTGCCTTATTTATCGTTCTGGTCGATATCACATCAGTACTTCAAAGAGAATTACAAACATTTTTTTTCGTACTTTTTTTTGTACCCATAGGGTACTTAACGGTGTGATATTTGATTCTTTGTACAAGGCCATTCTTGCCTCCGTTTTGCTTGCCGTTTGCGCCGGCGTGCCTAATTTATCGTTCTGGTCGATATCACATCAGTATTTCAAAGAGAATTACAAACATTTTTTTCATACTTTTTTTTTGTACAAATAGACTACTTAACGAGGTGATTTTGATTCTTTGGACAAGGCCATTCTGGCTTCCGTTTTGCTTGCCGTTTTGGCCGGCGTGCCTTATTTATCGTTCTGGTTGATATCACATCAGTACTTCAAAGAGACTTACAAACGTTTCTTTTCGTACTTTTTTTTTGTTCCCATAGAGTTCTTAACGGTGTGATTTTCGTACAAGGCCATTCTGGCCTCCGTTTTGCTTGCCGTTTGCGCCGGCGTGCCTTATTTATCGTTCTGGTCGATATCACATCAGTACTTCAAAGAGTTACAAACATTTGTTTTCGTACTTTTTTTTGTACCCATAAAGTACTTATCGGTGTGATTTTTGATTCCATGTACACAGCCATTCTGGCCTCCGTTTTGCTTGCTGTTTGCGCCGGCGTTCCATATTTATCGTTCTGGTCGATATCACATCAGTATTTCAAAGAGAATTACAAACGTTTTTTTTGTACCGATAGAGTACTTAACGGTGTTATTTTTTATTCCTTGTACAAGGCCATTCTGTCCTCCGGTTTGCTCAGTTTGCGCCGGCGTCCCTTATTTATCGTTCTGGTCGATATCAAATCAGTACTTCCAAGAGAATTACAAAAAAAAAATTTCGTACTTTATTTTGTACCTATAGAGTACTTAACGGTGTGATTTTTGATTCCATGTACAAGGCCATTCTGGCCTCCGTTTTGCTTGCCGTTTGCGCCGGTGTGCCTTATTTATCGTTCTGGTCGATATCACATCAGTACTTCAAAGTGAATTACCAACGTTTTTTTTCGTACTTTTTTTGTACCCATAGAGTACTAAACGGTGTGATTTTTGATTCCTTGTACAAGGCCTTCCGGCCTCTGTTTTGCTTTCCGTTTGTGCCGGCATGCCTTGTTTCTCGTTCTGGCCGATATCACATCCGTACTTCAAAGAGAATTACAAACGTTTCTTTTCGTACTTTTTTTTGTATCAATAGAGTACTTAACAGTGTGATTTCTGATTCCTTGTACAAGGCTATTCTGGCCTCAGTTTTGCATGCCGTTTGCGCCGGCGTGCCTTATTTATCGTTCTTGTCGATATAACATCAGTACTTCAAATAGAATTACAAACGTTTTTTCGAACCTTTTTTTATACCCATGGAGTACTTAACGGTGTGATTTTTGATTCCTTGTACAAGGCCACTCTGGCCTCCAATTTGCTTGCCGTTAACGCCGGCGTGCCTTATTTATCGTTCTGGTCGATATCACATCAGTACTTCAAAGAGAATTACAAACATTTTTTTCGTACTTTTTTTTGTACCCATGGAGTACTTAACGGGGTGATATTTGAATCCTTGTACAAGGCCATTCTTGCCTCCGTTTTGCTTGCTGTTTGCGCCGGCGTTCCTTATTTATCGTTCTGGTCGATATCACATCAGTACTTCAAACAGAATTACAAACGTTCATTTTCATACTTTTTTTGTACCCATAGAGTACTTAACAGTGTGATTTTTGATTCCTTGTACAAGGCCATTCTGGCATCCGTTTTGCTTGCCGTTTGCACCGACGTGCCTTGTTTATCGTTCTGGTCGATATCACATCATTACTTCAAAGAGAATTACAAATGTTTCATTTCGTACTTTTTTTTGTACCCATAGAGTACTTAATGGTGTGATTTTTGATTCCTTGTACAAGGCCATTCTGGCCTCCGTTTTGCTTGCCGTTTGCGCCGGCGTGCCTTATTTATCGTTCTGGTCGATATCACATCAGTACTTCAAATAGAATTACAAACGTTTTTTTTCGTACTTTTTTTTGTACCCATAGAGTACTTAACGGTGTTATTTTTGATTCCTTCTACAGGGCCATTCTGGCTTCCGTTTTGCTTGCCGTTTGGGCCGGCATGCCTTATTTATCGTTCTAGTCGATATCACATCAGTGCTTCAAAGAGAATTACAAACGTTTCTTTTCATATTTTTTTTGTACCCATAGAGTACTTAACGGTGTTATTTTCGATTCCTTGTACAAGGCCATTTTGGCCTCCGTTTTGCTTGCCATTTGCGCCGGCGTGCCTTATTTATCGTTCTGGTCGATATCACATCAGTACTTCAAAGAGAATTACAAACGTTTTTTTTTCGTACTTTTTTTGTACCCATAGAGTACTTAACGGTGTGATTTTTGATTCCTTGTACAAGGCCATTCTGGCCTCCGTTTTGCTTGCCGTTTGCGCCGGCGTGCCTTATTTATCGTTCTGGTCGATATCACATCAGTACTTCAAAGAGAATTACAAACGTTTTTTTTCATACTTTTTTTTGTACCCATAGAGTACTTAACTGTGTGATTTTTGATTCCTTGTACAAGGCCATTCTGGCCTCCGTTTTGCTTGCCGTTTGCGCCGGCGTGCCTTATTTATCGTTCTGGTCGATATCACATCAGTAATTCAAAGAGAATTACAAACGTTTTTTTCGTACTTTTTTTCGTACCCATAGAGTACTTAACTGTGTGATATTTGATTCCTTGTACAAGGCCATTCTGGCCTCCGTTTTGCTTGCCGTTTGCGCCGGCGTGCCTTATTTATCGTTCTGGTCGATATCACATCAGTACTTCAAAGAGAATTACAAACGTTTTATTTCGTACTTTTTTTCGTACCCATAGACTACCTAACTGTGTGATATTTGATTCCTTGTACAAGGCCATTCTGGCCTCCGTTTTTCTTGCCGTTTGCGCCGGCGTGCCTTATTTATCGTTCTGGTCGATATCACATCAGTACTTCAAAGAGAATTACAAACATTTTTTTTCGTACTTTTTTTCGTACCCATAGAGTACTTAACTGTGTGATTTTTGATTCCTTGTACAAGGCCATTCTGGCCTCCGTTTTGCTTGCCGTTTGCGCCGGCGTGCCTTATTTATCGTTCTGGTCGATATCACATCAGTACTTCAAAGAGAATTACAAACGTTTTTTTTCGTACTTTTTTTCGTACCCATAGAGTACTTAACTGTGTGATTTTTGATTCCTTGTACAAGGCCATTCTGGCCTCCGTGTGCCTTATTTATCGTTCTGGTCGATATCACATCAGTACTTCAAAGAGAATTACAAACGTTTTTTTTCGTACTTTTTTTTGTACCCATAGAGTACTTAACGGTGTGATTTTTGATTCCTTGTACAAGGCCATTCTGGCCTCCGTTTTGCTTGCCGTTTGTGCCGGCGTGCCTTATTTATCGTTCTTGTCGATATCACATCAGTACTTCAAAGAGAATTACAAACGTTTTTTTTCGTACTTTTTTTTGTACCCATAGAGTACTTAACGGTGTGATTTTTGATTCCTTGTACAAGGCCATTCTGGCCTCCGTTTTTCTTGCCGTTAGCGCCGGCGTGCCTTATTTATCGTTCTGGTCGATATCACATCAGTACTTCAAAGAGAATTACAAACGTTTTTTTCGTACTTTTTTTTGTACCCATAGAGTACTTAACTGTGTGATATTTGATTCTTTGTACAAGGCCATTCTTGCCTCCGTTTTGCTTGCCGTTTGCGCCGGCGTGCCTTATTTATCGTTATGGTCGATATCACATCAGTATTTCAAAGAGAATTACAAACATTTTTTTTCGTACTTTTTTTTTGTACAAATACACTACTTAACGGGGTGATTTTTGATTCCTTGTACAAGGCCATTCTGGCTTCCGGGCCGGCGTGCCTTATTTATCGTTCTGGTCGATATCACATCAGTACTTCAAGGAGAATTACAAACGTTTCTTTTCGTACCTTTTTTTGTACCCATTGAGTTCTTAACGGTGTGATTTTTGATTCCTTGTACTAGGCCATTCTGGCCTCCGTTTTGCTTGCCGTTTGCGCCGACGTGCCTTATTTTTCGTTCTGGTCGATATCACATCAGTACTTCAAAGTGTTACAAACATTTTTTTTCGTACTTTTTTTTGTACCCATAGAGTACTTATCGGTGTGATTTTTGATTCCATGTACACAGCCATTCTGGCCTCCGTTTTGCTTTCCGTTTGCGCCGGCGTTCCTTATTTATCGTTCTGGTCGATATCACATCAGTATTTCAAAGAGAATTACAAACGTTTTTTTGTACCCATAGAGTACTTAACAGTGTGATTTTTTATTCCTTGTACAAGGCCATTATGTCCTCCGGTTTGCTCAGTTTCCGCCGCGTCCCTTATTTATCGTTCTGGTCGATATCACATCAGTACTTCAAAGAGAATTACAAACTTTTCTTTTCGTACTTTTTTTGTACCCATAGAGTACTTAATGGAGTGATTTTTGATTCCTTGTACAAGGCCATTCTGGCCTCCGTTTTGCTTGCCGTCTGCGCCGGCGTGCCTTATTTATCCTTCTGGTCGATATCACATCAGTACTTCAAAGAGAATTAATTAAAACGTTTTATTTCATACTTTTTTTGTACCCATTGAGTACTTAACGGTGTGATTTTTGATTCCTTGTAAGGGGCCATTCTGGCCTTCGTTTTGCTTGCCGTTTGCGCCGGCGTGCCTTATTTATCGTTCTGGTTAATATCACATCAGTACTTCAAAGAGAATTACAAACGTTTTTTTCGTACTTTTTTTTGTACCCATAGAGTACTTAACGGTGTGATATTTGATTCCTTGTACAAGGTCATTCTTGACTCCGTTTTTCTTGCCGTTTGCGTCGGCGTGCCTCATTTATCGTTCTGGTCGATATCACATCAGTACTTCAAAGAGATTTACAAATATTTTTTTTTGTACCCATAGAGTAATTAACGGTGTGATTTTTGATTCCTCGTACAAGGCCATTCTGGCCTCGGTTTTGCTTGACATTTGGGCCAACGTGCCTTTTTTATCCTTCTGGTCGATATCACATCAGTACTTCAAAGAGAATTACAAACGTTTTTTTCATACTTCATTTTGTACCCATAGAGTACTTAACGGTGTGATTTTTGATTCCTTGTACAAGGCCATTCGGGCCTCCGTTTTACTTTCCGTTTGCGCCGGCGTGCCTTATTTATCGTTCTGGTCGATATCACATCAGTACTTCAAAGAGAATTTCAAATGTTACTTTTCGTACTTTTTTTTGTACCCATAGAGTACTTAACTGCGTGATTTTTTATTCCTTGTATAAGGCCATTCTGGCCTCCGTTTAGCGTGTCGTTTGCGTCGGCGTGCCTTATTTATCGTTCTTCTCGATATCATATCAGTACTTCAAAGAGAATTACAAACGTTTTTTTTCGTACCTTTTTTGTACCCATAGAGTACTTAACGGTGTGATTTTTGATTCCATGTACAAGGCCATTCTGGCTTCCGATTTGCTTGCCGTTAGCGCCGGCGTGCCTTATTTATCGTTCTGGTCGATATCACATCAGTACTTCAAAGAGAATTACAAACATTTTTTTTCGTACTTTTTTTTGTACCCATAGGGTACTTAACGGTGTGATATTTGATTCTTTGTACAAGGCCATTCTTGCCTCCGTTTTGCTTGCCGTTTGCGCCGGCGTGCCTAATTTATCGTTCTGGTCGATATCACATCAGTATTTCAAAGAGAATTACAAACATTTTTTTTCATACTTTTTTTTTGTACAAATAGACTACTTAACGAGGTGATTTTGATTCTTTGGACAAGGCCATTCTGGCTTCCGTTTTTCTTGCCGTTTTGGCCGGCGTGCCTTATTTATCGTTCTGGTTGATATCACATCAGTACTTCAAAGAGAATTACAAACGTTTCTTTTCGTACTTTTTTTTTGTTCCCATAGAGTTCTTAACGGTGTGATTTTCGTACAAGGCCATTCTGGCCTCCGTTTTGCTTGCCGTTTGCGCCGGCGTGCCTTATTTATCGTTCTGGTCGATATCACATCAGTACTTCAAAGAGTTACAAACATTTGTTTTCGTACTTTTTTTTGTACCCATAAAGTACTTATCGGTGTGATTTTTGATTCCATGTACACAGCCATTCTGGCCTCCGTTTTGCTTGCCGTTTGCGCCGGCGTTCCTTATTTATCGTTCTGGTCGATATCACATCAGTATTTCAAAGAGAATTACAAACGTTTTTTTTGTACCGATAGAGTACTTAACGGTGTTATTTTTTATTCCTTGTACAAGGCCATTCTGTCCTCCGGTTTGCTCAGTTTGCGCCGGCGTCCCTTATTTATCGTTCTGGTCGATATCAAATCAGTACT
Organism: Gentiana dahurica var. dahurica; assembly: GCA_024500145.1. Taxonomy (NCBI): domain Eukaryota; kingdom Viridiplantae; phylum Streptophyta; class Magnoliopsida; order Gentianales; family Gentianaceae; genus Gentiana; species Gentiana dahurica. Next base: position 55,897,911 of record CM044897.1, on the reverse strand, counting down.
TCCAAGAGAATTACAAAAAAAAAATTTCGTACTTTATTTTGTACCTATAGAGTACTTAACGGTGTGATTTTTGATTCCATGTACAAGGCCATTCTGGCCTCCGTTTTGCTTGCCGTTTGCGCCGGTGTGCCTTATTTATCGTTCTGGTCGATATCACATCAGTACTTCAAAGTGAATTACAAACGTTTTTTTTCGTACTTTTTTTGTACCCATAGAGTACTAAACGGTGTGATTTTTGATTCCTTGTACAAGGCCTTCCGGCCTCTGTTTTGCTTTCCGTTTGTGCCGGCATGCCTTGTTTCTCGTTCTGGTCGATATCACATCAGTACTTCAAAGAGAATTACAAACGTTTCTTTTCGTACTTTTTTTTGTATCAATAGAGTACTTAACAGTGTGATTTCTGATTCCTTGTACAAGGCTATTCTGGCCTCAGTTTTGCATGCCGTTTGCGCCGGCGTGCCTTATTTATCGTTCTTGTCGATATAACATCAGTACTTCAAATAGAATTACAAACGTTTTTTCGAACCTTTTTTTGTACCCATGGAGTACTTAACGGTGTGATTTTTGATTCCTTGTACAAGGCCATTCTGGCCTCCAATTTGCTTGCCGTTAACGCCGGCGTGCCTTATTTATCGTTCTGGTCGATATCACATCAGTACTTCAAAGAGAATTACAAACATTTTTTTCGTACTTTTTTTTGTACCCATGGAGTACTTAACGGGTGATATTTGAATCCTTGTACAAGGCCATTCTTGCCTCCGTTTTGCTTGCTGTTTGCGCCGGCGTGCCTTATTTATCGTTCTGGTCGATATCACATCAGTACTTCAAAGAGAATTACAAACGTTCATTTTCATACTTTTTTGTACCCATAGAGTACTTAATAGTGTGATTTTTGATTCCTTGTACAAGGCCATTCTGGCCTCCGTTTTGCTTGCCGTTTGCACCGGCGTGCCTTGTTTATCGTTCTGGTCGATATCACATCATTACTTCAAAGAGAATTACAAATGTTTTATTTCGTACTTTTTTTTGTACCCATAGAGTACTTAATGGTGTGATTTTTGATTCCTTGTACAAGGCCATTCTGGCCTCCGTTTTGCTTGCCGTTTGCGCCGGCGTGCCTTATTTATCGTTCTGGTCGATATCACATCAAGATTTCAAATAGAAATACAAACGCTTTTTTTTTTTGTACCCATAGAGTACTTAACGGTGTTATTTTTGATTCCTTCTAGGCCATTCTGGCTTCCGTTTTGCTTGCCGTTTGGGCCAGATGCCTTATTTATCGTTCTAGTCGATATCACATCAGTTCTTCAAAGAGAATTACAAACGTTTTTTTTCATACTTTTTTTCGTACCCATAGAGTACTTAACGGTGTTATTTTCGATTCCTTGTACAAGGCCATTCTGGCCTCCGTTTTGCTTGCCGTTTGCGCCGGCGTGCCTTATTTATCGTTCTGGTCGATATCACATCAGTACTTCAAAGAGAATTACAAACGTTTTTTTTCGTACTTTTTTTCGTACCCATAGAGTACTTAACGGTGTGATTTTTGATTCCATGTACACGGCCATTCTGGCCTCCGTTTTGCTTGCCGTTTGCGCCGGCGTGCCTTATTTATCGTTCTGGTCGATATCACATCAGTACTTCAAAGAGAATTACAAACGTTTTTTCATACTTTTTTTCGTACCCATAGAGTACTTAACTGTGTGATTTTTGATTCCTTGTACAAGGCCATTCTGGCCTCCGTTTTGCTTGCCGTTTGCGCCGGCGTGCCTTATTTATCGTTCTGGTCGATATCACATCTGTACTTCATAGAGAATTACAAACGTTTTTTTCGTACCTTTTTTTGTACCCATAGAGTACTTAACGGTGTGATTTTTGATTCCTTGTACTAGGCCATTCTGGCCTCCGATTTGGTTGCCGTTAGCGCCGGCATGCCTTATTTATCGTTCTGGTCGATATCAGATCAGTACTTCAAAGAGAATTACAAACGTTTTTTTCATACTTTTTTTGTACCCATAGAGTACTTAACGGTGTGATATTTGATTCCTTGTACAAGGCCATTCTTGCCTCCGTTTTGCTTGCCGTTTGCGCCGGCGTGCATCATTTATCGTTCTGGTCGATATCACATCAGTATTTCAAAGAGAATTACAAAAGTTTTTTTTCGTACTTTTTTTGTATCAATAGTGTACTTAATGGGGTGATTTTTGATTCCTTGTACAAGGCCATTCTGGCTTCCGTTTTGCGTGCCTTATTTATCGTTCTGGTCGATATCACATCCGTACTTCAAAGAGAAATACAAACGTTTCTTTTCGTACTTTTTTTTGTACCCATAGAGTACATAACGGTGTGATTTTTGATTCCTTGTACAAGGCCATTCTGGCCTCCATTTTGCTTGCCGTTTGCGCCGGCGTTCCTTATTTATCTATCTGGTCGATATCACATCAGTACTTCAAAGAGAATTACAAATGTTTTTTTTCGTACTTTTTTTTGTACCCATAGAGTACTTAACGGTGTGATTTTTGATTTCATGTACACAGACATTCTGGCCTCCGTTTTGCTTGCCCTTTGCACCGGCGTTCCTTATTTATCGTTCTGGTCGATATCACATCAGTACTTCAAAGAGAATTACAAATGTTTTTTTCGTTTTTTTGTTCCGATAGAGTACTTAACGGTGTGATTTTTTATTCCTTGTACAAGGCTTTCAGGCCTCCGGTTTGCTTGCCGTTTGCGCCGGCGTCCCTTATTTATTGTTCTGGTCGATATCACATCAGTACTTCAAAGAGAATTACAAACTTTTTTTTTCATACTTTATTTTGTACCCTTAGAGTACTTAACGGTGTGATTTTTTATTCCTTGTACAAGGCCATTCTGGCCTCCGTTTTCCTTGCCGTTTGCGCCGGCCTTCCTTATATTTCGTTCTGGTCAATATCACATCAGTACTTCAAAGTGAATTACAAACGTTTTTTCGTACGTTTTTATTGTACCCATTGAGTATTTAACGGTGTGATTTTTGATTCCTTGTACAAGGCCATTCTGGCCTCCGTTTTGCTTGCCGTTTGCGCCGGCGTGTCTTATTTATCATTCTGGTCGATATCACATCAGTACTTCAAAGAGAATTACAAACGTTTTTTTCGTAATTTTTTTTGTCCCCGTAGAGTACTTAACGGTGTGATTTTTGATTCCTTGTACAAGGCCATTCTGGTCTCCGTTTTGCTTGCTGTTTCCGCCGGCATGCCTTTTTTATCGTTCTGGTCGATATCACATCAGTACTTCAATGAGAATTACAAACGTTTTTTTTCATACTTTTTGTACCCATAGAGTACTTAACGGTGTGATTTTTTATTCCTTGTACAAAGCCATTCTGGCCTCCGTTTTGCTTGCTGTTTGCGCCAGCGTGCCTTATTTATCGTTCTGGTCGATATCACATCAATACTTCAAAGAGAATTAATTACAAACGTTTTTTTCATACTTTTTTGTACCCATAGAATACTTAATGGTGTGATTTTTGATTCCTTGTACAAGGCCATTCTGGCCTTCGTTGTGCTTGCTGTTTTTGCCGGCGTGCCTTATTTATCGTTATGGCCGATATCACATCAGTACTTCAAAGAGAATTACAAACGTTTTTTTTCGTACTTTTTTTGTACCCATAGAATACTTAACGGTGTGTTTTTTGATTCCAAGTACACGGCCATTCTGGCCTCCGTTTTGCTTGCCGTTTGCGCCGGCGTTCCTTATTTATCGTTCTGGTCGATATCACATCAGTACTTCAAAGAGAATTACAAATGTATCTTTTCATACTTTTTTTGTACCCATAAAGTACTTAACAATGTGATTTTAGATTCCTTGTACAAGGCCATTCTGGCCTCCGTTTACGCCGGCGTGCCTTATTTATCGTTCTGGTCGATATCACATCAGTACTTCAAAGAGAATTACAAACGTTTTTTTCATACCTTCTTTTGTACCCATAGAGTACTTAACGGTGTGATTTTTGATTCCTTGTACAAGGCCATTCTGGCCTCCGATTTGCTTGCCGTTAGCGCCGGCGTGCCTTATTTATTGTTCAGGTCGATATCACATCAGTACTTCAAAGAAAATTACAAACATTTTTTTTCGTACTTTTTTTTGTACCCATAGGGTACTTAACGGTGTGATATTTGATTCCTTGTACATGGCCATTCTTCCCTCCGTTTTGCTTGCCGTTTACGCCGGCGTGCATCATTTATCGTTCTGGTCGATATCACATCAGTACTTCAAAGAGAATTACAAACGTTTTTTTCGTACTTTTTTTTGTACCAATAGAGTACTTATTGGGGAGATTTTTGATTCCTTGTACAAGGCCATTCTTGCTTCAGTTTTGCTTGCCGTTTGGGCCGGCATGCCTTATTTATCGTTCTGGTCGATATCACATCCGTACTTAAAAGGGAATTACAAACGTTTCTTTTCGTACTTTTTTTTGTACCCATAGAGTACTTAACGGTGTGATTTTTGATTCCTTGTACAAGGCCATTCTGGCCTCCGTTTTGCTTGCCGTTAGCGCCGGCATGCCTTATTTATCGTTCAGGTCGATATCACATCAGTACTTCAAGAGAATTACAATCGTTTTTTTTGTACCCATAGAGTACTTAACGGTGTGATATTTTATTCCTTGTACAAGGCCATTATGTCCTCCAGTTTGCCCAGTTTGCGCCGGCGTCCCTTATTCATCGTTCTGGTCGATATCACATCAGTACTTCAAAGAGAATTACAAAATTTTTTTTTCGTACTTTATTTTGTACCTATATAGTACTTAACGGTGTTATTTTTGATTCTATGTACAAGGCCATTCCGGCCTCCGTTTTGCTTGCCGTTTGCGCCGGCATGCCATATTTATCGTTCTGGTCGATATCACATCAGTACTTCAAAGAGAATTACAAACGTTTCTTTTCGTACTTATTTGTTGTACCCATAGAGTACTTAACGGCGTGATTTTTGATTCCCTGTACAAGGCCATTCTGGCCTCCATTTTGCTTGCGGTTTGCGCCGGCGTGCCTTTTTTTATCGTTCTGGTCGATATCACATCAGTACTTCAAAAATAATTACGAAGGTTTTTTTTCGTACTTTTTTTGTACCCATAGAGTACTTAACGGTGTGATTTTGATTCCTTGGACAAGGCCATTCTGGACTCCGTTTTGCTTGCCGTTAGCGCCGGCGTGCCTTATTTATCGTTCTTGTCGATATCACATCAGTACTTCAAAGAGAATTAATTACAAACATTTTTTTTCGTACTTTTTTTGTACCCATAGAGTACTTAACGGAGTGATTTTTGATTCCTTGTAAGGGGCCATTCTGGCCTTCGTTTTGCTTGCCGTTTGCGCCGGCGTGCCTTATTTATCATTCTGGTTGATATCACATCAGTACTTCAAAGAGAATTACAAACGTTTTTTTGTACTTTTTTTTTGTACCCATAGAGTACTTAACGGTGTGATATTTGATGCTTTGTACAAGGTCATTCTTGACTCCGTTTTTCTTGCCGTTTGCGTCGGCGTGCCTCATTTATCGTTCTGGTCGATAACACATCAGTACTTCAAAGAGATTTACAAACATTTTTTTTTGTACACAAAGAGTAATTAACGGTGTGATTTTTGATTCCTTGTACAAGGCCATTCTGGCCTCCGTTTTGCTTGCCGTTTGCGCCGGCGTGCCTAATTTATCGTTCTGGTCGATATCACATCAGTACTTCAAATAGAATCTTCAAACGTTTTTTTTCATACCCATAGAGTACTTAACGGTGTGATTTTTGATTCCTTGTACAAGGCCATTTTGGCCTCGGTTTTGCTTGCCATTTGCGCCGACGTGCCTTTTTTATCGTTCTGGTCGATATCACATCAGTACTTCAAAGAGAATTACAAACGTTTTTTTCGTACTTCATTTTGTACCCATAGAGTACTTAACGGTGTGATTTTTGATTCCTTGTACAAGGCCATTCGGGCCTCTGTTTTTCTTTCCGTTAGCGCCGGCGTGCCATATTTATCGTTCTGGTCGATATCACATCAGTACTTCAAAGAGAATTACAAATGTTACTTTTCGTACTTTTTTTTGTACCCATAGAGTACTTAACAGTGTGATTTATTATTCCTTGTACAAGGCCATTCTGGCCTCGGTTTTGCGTGTCGTTTGCGTCGGCGTGCCTTATTTATCGTTCTTGTCGATATCACATCAGTACTTCAAAGAGAATTACAAACGTTTTTTTTCGTACCTTTTTTTGTACCCATAGAGTACTTAACGGTGTGATTTTTGATTCCATGTACAAGGCCATTCGGCCTCCGATTTGCTTAGCGCCGGCGTGCCTTATTTATCGTTCGGTCGATATCACATCAAGATTTCAAAGAGAATTACAAACGTTTTTTTGTACTTTTTTTTGTACCCATAGAGTACTTAACGGTGTGATATTTGATTCTTTGTACAAGGCCATTCTGGCCTCCGTTTTGCGTGTCGTTTGCGTCGGCGTGCCTTATTTATCGTTCTTGTCGATATCACATCAGTACTTCAAAGAGAATTACAAACGTTTTTTTTCGTACCTTTTTTTATACCCATAGAGTACTTAACGGTGTGATTTTAGATTTCATGTACAAGGCCATTCTGGCCTCCGATTTTCTTGCCGTTAGCGCCGGCGTGCCCTATTTATCGTTCTGGTCGATATCACATCAGTACTTCAAAGAGAATTACAAACGTTTTTTTCATACTTTTTTTTTGTACCCATAGAGTACTTAACGGTGTGATATTTGATTCTTTGTACAAGGCCATTATTGCCTCTGTTTTGCTTGCCGTTTGCGCCGGCGTGCCTCATTTATCGTTATGGTCGATATCACATCAGTATTTCAAAGAGAATTACAGACATTTTTTTCGTACATTTTTTTTTGTACAAATAGACTACTTAACGGGGTGATTTTTGATTCCTTGTACAAGGCCATTCTGGCTTCCGGGCCGGCGTGCCTTATTTATCGTTCTGGTCGATATCACATCAGTACTTCAAGGAGAATTACAAACGTTTCCTTTCGTACCTTTTTTTGTACCCATAGAGTTCTTAACGGTGTGATTTTTGATTCCTTGTACTAGGCCATTCTGGCCTCCGTTTTGCTTGCCGTTTGCGCCGACGTGCCTTATTTATCGTTCTGGTCGATATCACATCAGTACTTCAAAGAGTTACAAACATTTTTTTTCGTACTTTTTTTGTACCCATAGAGTACTTATCGGTGTGATTTTTGATTCCATGTACACAGCCATTCTGGCCTCCGTTTTGCTTTCCGTTTGCGCCGGCGTTCCTTATTTATCGTTCTGGTCAATATCACATCAGTATTTCAAAAATAATTACAAACGTTTTTTTTGTACCCATAGAGTACTTAACGGTGTGATTTTTTATTCCTTGTACAAGGCCATTATGTCCTCCGGTATGCTCAGTTTCTGCCGGCGTCCCTTATTTATCGTTCTGGTCGATATCACATCAGTATTTCAAAGAGAATTACAAACTTTTCTTTTCGTACTTTTTTTGTACCCATAGAGTACTTAATGGTGTGATTTTTGATTCCTTGTACAAGGCCATTCTGGCCTCCGTTTTGCTTGCCGTCTGCGCCGGCGTGCCTTATTTATCATTCTGGTCGATATCACACTACAAGAAAATAGTAATTTTAGAGCGCGCAATTTATGGCGTTCATTTGTGCATGCCATAATTTTTTCAAATTACGGCGTACATTACATTGCGCGTCTTGATTTTATTAGAATGTTATAAAGTATTGGCTTATAAAAAAATCACGCCATGTATTTTGTTTCTTTTAGGACGTGCTTTTATGGTACGCCATAAAATTTTCAATTCCCGCTAAATTTACACGCCCAAAATTTTATTCGTTCCCAGATAAAATAAAAAATCCTCCTCCAAAATTTCATTCATTGCCGAAATTTCCCTGCTGCGAAAAACCTAATCTCCGACGGCGGCAACTTCCTCCTCCTAGTAAATCCTATCCCTTTTCTGTCTTGGATTTTCTCAATGCTCTGCCTTCGATTAATTTTCTCACTCTCTTACTGCAATCTTTGAATTTATCTGGAGTATTTTTCTGTAAGACAAGCTGTGGTTGGATTTGGCTCACCAAAATAATAGGTTCGTGTGACGTTTCTTCTCCTTTCTCAGCGGCTTGAATGTTTAGGGATTTTCTCTACTCGGTTAGATTACTGCCGGTGGGAATTCAAGGTCAGGCGGTGGCTTAGTTGGTCACATTTCCAGAGATTGCAACAGATTCACGGACTTTATTTTCCTTCAGTAAATAGTCTCAATTAGAGTGATTGCAGCAGTAGCTTTTTCTCATATTGTTATGCTTAAATAGTTTTAAACTTGTGTTTTTTATTCTTTTGATTTGATTTGATGTCTTAATTATATCCATAGTGTAGAAGTTTTGAGGATTGTAGTGGTTTTGCTCGGTAAAGAAACTGACTGTATCAAAAGATATTGGGCAATTTATTTAAAGCTAACTTTGCTAAGCATTTGCTCACGGGACTCATGTATATTGGAGACCATGCATTCTTGCTTCCTCGTACCCAAGTCTTCCTGGCAGGCAACGAGAACCGATTCCTTTAAGTGCTTTGCTCTGTTAATGAGGTAGATATAGGTCTATTAGTTAGTCGACTTTTCTTGCAAAATGAAGGAAGGTTTAGATACATTTTTCATGTTCTTCATTCAGGTCAGGAAATTAGTCATATATGTCCGTTCATCTATGTTGGCTCATAACATGAATGATTCATATTTAGTAATAAAATATATTTTTTGTTGAGTTTATTCGCATTACTCCTAATTCTTGTGCTCCTCTTTAACTGCTGTGACTTTAAAGGACAGCCCGGTGCTAGGAAGCTTTTCTCTTTTTGACTTGGGAACATTTTGCTCATATTGTTTGGTGACATGGTCAGGGAAGTCCTAGAAACAGGGATAGGTTTGGAGAACCTTTAGTGACATCCTATCATTCTAAGTTCATTGGAACTGTTGATTATATATGGTAATCCTCTCTTGATAGAAAATTTAACTAATGAGTTTTCATAATTTTTTTTATGAATACTTAATGCGGTGTTTGCAGGCATACACCGGAGCTTTTTCCAGTACGAGTTCTTGAATCATTACCCTTTAATACATTAAAGAGTATGGGAGGATTACCAAATGAGGTATCTTATCTTCCATTTAATTAACAATCATGTTACTTTTATTCCTCGACTTTCCCCATCCCTCTCATTTCTTCCTTTTTGGGTGTTTTCATGTTTATGAGTGTTTGGTAATTAGTTAAGAAAGATCTAACCATAGTTTATTGGAAGTACACTGTTAGAATAACAAAAGAACATTGTAGGCCCGATTCTTGATCTTCTTTCTGTTTTTTTTTTTTTTTTTTTGTACTTGAAATTGAAGAATTTTTTTTAGAGTGGAAACTGTCTAGCATTTATTGGAGCTTTATCCACTCATGTAATGAAGAAGCCTTGAAAGAGTAGGGATCATGAGTCATTTATCAACTCAAATTTTTCCCTCTTGTTGCTTCCTAAGTTAGATCGGAGGCAGACTTGTAATTGTACATGAATCCGTTTTATCAATTACTAAAAGAAATGGCAGGTTATTTATGGACTTAATGCGGTACGAATCCTTTTATCAGGTTGCTGTCAATAGTAAAAATGTTATTGACATCTCAAATAATCCCAGTTTTACATGACAAAACTGAGCATGTTGAAATGGGTCATTTGTATGATGTACTTTCCTTTCAAACTCCGGGTGGCAAATCTACTTACAAAAGGCTTGGTCTTGCCTATGTTTGAGTTTAGTAAAGACAAGTTAGGTTTGAAGAATATCTAAAATAACTGCTTGAGGGGGAGTGTAGACGAGATTTGATGATATTATTTGATGTCATTCTATACATTGGTCTTGCCTTTTCTAGTAGACATTGAGTTTATCTACACATGAATACTTGGTACTGGTGTTTGTTATCCAATATAGTCAATATCTTGAGACTTTATGGTAAAGTTTTATCTTTCTTCGTGTGGGTATTGTTCTCTGTTTCATTAGTCATACGGGGGCTATGGGGAGATGGCTTCATGGCTTCACGATTTCTTCTGCTTGTTATCGATGTCATTTCGTTATAATATTTGGTTTTCTTAGGGCTGCTCGAATTCCAAGAGCAAAGGGTGGATATGATGGACTGCTCCGGCACGTATCAACTTACCGTATTCACTGAACGAGCTTGTAGAGCATGACATTTTGTTATAGTATTTGTGGTGGATTTGACTTGTTTTAAGAGCATGACTTGTTTTGAGATAGTATTTGTGATGGATTTAAATTGTTATAACGGATGTTGTTGTTGTTGATTTATGATGAGATGTTATCGTTTATGATGTGCATTATTTTGAAAGTGTTGTGTTGAGTATAGCTAATATAGGATAATAATAATTATTTTATATACAACATATAATTTAGGACGTGCAAAGCATGCTGTGACATGGTATTTCTATTGGCGGGAATGAGTTTATGGCATGTATTGCATGCCATGATTTAGTTGTAAAGTTGGCGGGAAGCCTTTTATGGCGCAACACGCATGCCATAAACGGATGAAGTTATTAAGGCGTGCAAATACTCGCCATAATTTTGTCCAGTTATGGCGGACAAATGTGAAGGATGCAGGTTCTTAGATCTAAACGAGTTAGATCTATGCGCAGCGGATGGATCACGATTTATATGACACAATTCATAATTAAAGGACTTAAGTACTACAAGGGGGTTTAAGATTATGTTACCAATAATGGGAAGAGTCGCCTTGATCTTCCGATGTGTTCTCCAAACGGCGGTTGGTGGACACCCTTCTTGATACACGAGCCTCCTTGATATGCAACCAGAAAAATCCCGAAGATTTTTCCAACTCGAACCCTAAGAATAGAAGCCGAAATTTTTCGGCCAATTTCTCTCGGTGAATAGTGACGTGAATAGTACCTTCCATTAGATTTGGGAGAACTCTCTTTATATAGGAGAGTAATCAATGTCCTCCAAGGATTAAATAATTAAGTGATAATTATCACATTAATCCATTTCCAAATAAAAGATAAATAAAATGATTATCCCAAACAAATTAGGATAAATCATATTATTATCTAATATTCCATGAATTATCATTTAACAAATAAAAGATAAATCACATGTCAAATAATTATCCAAGAAAACTAATTTCTCTCTAATTAAATGATGATATTGGCGCCACCTTTAGGGTCAAAAAGCCCACATAAAATGTCTTTTATGTGTATTATATTATTTAGCCCAACTAAATAATATACATGCATATCAATTAATTAGCCCAGCCAATTAATTATCACTGAGGCCCAAGTAACAAGATTACTAGTCCGAATTACAGAAGCCACATCGGGGACCATGGACCTATAACCAGTAGCTCCAATAATTAATTATTCATCGAACAAAAAGTACATTAATTATTAATTCCGGGATTACGCCACCATAAACCCGAAACTGAACTCTACCGATTATAGATGTATACTTATACTCAACCCATAGAGCGAATAAGCGTCCATTGATATAATCACTACATACGGATTAACCCTCCATAGACTGTCCATTCTGAGTGGGAAGTCTCCGTGAACCCGACTTAGAATATCTTATCCTTATTTACCATTAACCCCCTAATGATCAATTAGTACACATATCTGACTAGTAGCTAATTAGTCAAATGTGAACTCCCGGGATCGATCACTTTCTTAGGGCTAACAAACAAGGGGACTGTCTCTCTACTTCCCGCAGGAAGGAATGGATTCCATGTCTGTGAAAATCGAACTACTCACTCATCTGGAGATAGTGCCAATGAGAAGTGGCTTGGAACACATATTAAAGTGAACCGTAACTAACACAACAAACACTACCCCGGGACAAGCAACATCCTGTGATCACCTCAGGATTAAGGTTGATCCATATATGATCATCTAATGATTTAATAAGATTCCTCGATTACGGAATTATACCGAGAAATACAGATTAAATCGGTCCAATCCTATATGAATGCCATCATATATAAATGCCCCACGTAGGTACCCTCTACCGACAGTCCGGATGAGACTATCATACCCTAAGGTGTTCTGGGCGCATTATTGGTGTTTTAATCAAGAGACCCTAAACTCTGATTAAGTTCACCACGGACTAACAGTTTAAGCATATCTCCACTAACTCAATCCTCACGTGTAATCCATACACTGAGTTAAGTGGTTACATACAGATATACTTAGGGTTTGCAGCAGTGTATTACTTTACAAGCACAAAGCAAGTAATAAGGTGAGATAAATTCCATCATTCATTATTAAAAACAATTACACAAATTGTCTTTCGGGCACTACACCTAACAATCTCCCACTTGCACGAAATGACAAGCAACGATTGTTTTTAGAGCACACCCTTTCTCATCTTATTCACAACACTCTCCCACTTGCTCTAAAAGCAGATGAGATATATTCCTCAATGCCGTACCCTCCAAGCACCAGACTTGGTACACTGATCAGTTTGGTTGTCGGCCCGAGACGAAACGTTGCCGGTCCATCTAATCAGGCGGTACTCTCTCTTAATATGCTTTTGACCTCTAGTGACTGAGAAAATCCTTCTAAGCTATTTCTTCACTGTTTTCACAATGAAGTGATATCGGCTTATCAGACCTGGAATTACTCCCAGACCAAAAAGGAAATTCTAAGCACTATGAGTAAACATTGAGCCCGAGATCAACGTAATGATCATCCTTAATTTGACTACAAGTCAGAATCAGTGTAGTCAACCATATTCAAGTTTGCACCTGAATATACAAGCATATGATTCCTTGCTCTCTAAAGATACTTGAGGACGTACTAAAACTGCTACTTATTGCTCAAATCCAAGATTCGATTACTATTGACTTATAATAACCTGACTTGCCGTTATCCAAGAGAGACTCTATCCCATTTTCTCTTCATCCGGAGATTTAGAGAATCATTCCTGAGAGGTAGGGTAGGACTACTCTCGATGAATGGTGCAACCATATATGCATAATCATCTTATTCAATAAGATAGGTGGGATAGCCAATGACTCATTCTTGTGAATTTGACCGAATCAAATTCTTAGAATATAGTCCAATTCTCTCATCCAGAGAATCTAGGCGTGTCAGTTTCCGACTTCAGATAGCACACTCATGCTGTTTCCAACCGTTTCAGTGTTATCATTCATGAACACTAATACTACTATTTTACCAATATTGATATTCAGTCTACAAAAAGACTTATCAATATTTTGGTCAAGTCCACATATTTTAAAACATGTGACTTTTAAATGACCGAGAGGTTCTCTTAAATCCACAAAGGATATAAGCCATGGCAGGCCTCCTACCAAAGGTTCTTTCCGAATGAATTAAGATATCGTTAGTCTCGCAAAAAAGGTCTTAGGGAATCACCCCTATCTTCTGCTTTGTAACGAATCCGTTATTCATTCTTAGCTAAAACCCTTCTGTTCTAAATGAATTCAGATTCCGTTGTTCGACAAGAAAGTCTCGTGGAATCACCCCTATTTTCTGCTTTCTAACGAAATCTAGCAAGACCGAGTGGTGAGAGAGTTCAAGGTCCGGTTAACTCTCTACTTGTCGTGAATCACCCCTATACCACTCAACTTTGCGCTGAAAGTTTAAACTTTCCTATTCATTCGACTCTTTTCCGTGTAGATCCAATTGCTCCCACTGGGCCTGAGACACTCAGGTGGTTCTACAAGAGGCTGAACAGAACTGGAGTACCAAAACTCCATTCACAGGGTTAAAGTTTTCAAACCAACCTCTATAATCTGAATCCTATACAGCCCACCAAGAGCCATAGGTTATCAATCACCCCAGCAGATTATAAAGTCCACAAAATCACAATGGGTCAACGGTTAAACCATACTCCCACTGTGTCTTGGGTGGATTGACATTCTGATCTAGTAGTATTTATCGGTGTAATCACCAACAACCGATGTGGTCTGATTAAATCAGATAGTAACTACCTTTGGGTAACCGTACTCCAAGGTTTAAGGTTGTTACTTATAGATTCTATCAGAAGGCTTGTGACAGTTCAACCGTCACTTTCTGATCTCAAGAATCTTATAATCAACCTTCACTCGTCTCATTAAGATGTTTCACAAACAGTCACAATCTGAACGTATGCGCAAAATTTCCAGTCCTACCTTTAAGCATTAAATGCTAAATGCCTATATTTATGGAAGTGGTGTGAACCGAATTCACTCCTTATCCATAAACTCACTAGCATCTTCTAGGTAGACTTCTCGGTTTACATAATAATGTTAACCGTTATTTCGCAACGAATTATCTTAATCGAGTTTAGCAGTGTATTGTAGCATATCAATAACTATATAGGGCAAGTCTATGGTTTCTTCTTCAGTGAGAAACATTCCACTAGGAGGCAGGCCGAGCATCAGTCCCAAGACTATGCGATAGCCTATTTCTGAGCATGGAATACTCTATTCTCTGCTAAAATCAGAGACACCTCCTCGTATTCGTTCGATAAACCAACCAGTGTTTTGAGTAGTTATCAGACAGAATGTCACCACTCAAAATCTCCCACTAGCTTGTATCTCTCACTAGACCCCGAAGGTCATGGTGAACAAGCTATGTTACCCCTTCAAAACTATTACCCTTTCCCGATTGAAAAGAAACTTAGTCATTGTTCCTTTGAGATAGTGTTCCAAGACTGGGAGATAGGAATCACCCTTAGCCAGTCAACAGGTCTTGTCTCTAGGATATATGCACTAATTAATAGATATTGAAAGGTCGTTTATCTTAATACGGAAACCTTTTACCTTTAATAGTTTTAGATGTGTTACACGTACTTATTCAGCTGTTCTAAGTGGTTCTGACTTTATCAAACAAAAGTCCGAGTCTCGGATTCGTACTACAAATGTCATATTCACTTTCTATGTGGCAACAATATATCGAGTTGAAAGTGAATCCAATTGTTTCAACGAATCTGTAAACAGAAAAATAAATTTTTCTGTGATATTCAAGGATAGAATCCAAAATTCATTTCCTTATATCACTCCCACTATTCTAGCTGAAATTACCGCCCGTTGTTACTTTATTAATGCATGGCTTTATTGTTCTTCCAAAGAACTAAGCCACCGAGTCAAGTTACTCGGTTAAGAAAGTCGCTAAGATTCATTGGTTAGTGATCCGAAATCACTTTCCTTATCCTATACTTTCTTTAATTAATGTTTCGTTTTAGCCTCAAAACTTTAGTTAAGATGATTAACACTTATAGACATTCTTTCCCATTCTTAACTTTCCTTAAAAGGGAATAGTCTTGAACTAGCAGTTCGTTTGAGTAGACACTACTCGTGAACTGTGGGATGTCTAATGAAAGTGTTGCCCAGTGGGACTGATTTTCTAATAAATCAGAAAAACATATTATAAAAGCTCCCACTAGTTTATCGGTTCCAAATACCGTCTAACTAGCGACACTTTAATTTATGATTCTCCAATTTTTCTATCAGAAAATTTCTCGTGTAGACACTACACAATTCACTAGAAGAATTTTATCGTCACAATCATCTTTCAAACTAACTACGGTTGTCTCTCGTTCTGCACGAGTGACAGCAGTGACATGCCTATTTACGTCACTTAAGTTTTGAAGGCTTCAAGAGAAATATCTCTTCCGAAAAATTAATCGTATGTGAGATTAATAAATACAACGTTCCAGTTACTTACCACTTTTTAACGAAGTCATTACTAGTCAATTTTACACTAGCAGTCTAGCACCTTAGAGAGATATATATATTACAGTTGTAAATAAAATTTGACAGAAAATAAATCCAAATCATACACTACTAAAATTTTAGGAACATAAACTAAGTACTTATAGTCTATCCTACCATTCCAAGGATTTAATCTAATGCCTCAGTGCCGCCTTAGGGTAGGTCAAAGAGGTTTCGATTAATATTGAAGATCAGATTGAGAATCGAACATCTTATTTGTGATCGTCAATCACCTTTCCTTTTTCAGCCAAGGTACTACCAAAAATACCCTTTATGAGTGTGACCTACTGTCTCAGATTTTTAGGTAGACCCCGAGTGTGCCGCCTTAGGGTCGGTCAGTGACCCGACGAGTACCCAAAATCCTATCCTTTCGGAGACCAAGCCTTGAATTTTGATAGCGGTGAAGGCCTTCCTTAGGGGGGCGAAATCAAAGCCGGCACGAGGCGTCACCATTCTCTCACGTTGCTTGTGTCAACAGTAGAGGCCGTGGGGTCGGCTGTCGCCTCTCCCGCTCCCACTCAATATTTTGAAAAAGTGGTGGGTTTACCGATCACGTTTTTGGACTTGATGTTACATTAAGGAACAATAAATCATAGGCCCGAATGTTGTCGGTTATGTGGGCCAGCCCACCCGACCTATTCGTTAGAACATATGTGGCCGTCGGACGGGTCAAGGCTAGGAGAGGTCCGTTGAGCCGTAGTGGCTCTTCGGATGGCTCAGTATTGCCAGACCCCCATGCAAACGCCACACGTGGAGGGTGAAGTCGATTGAGCCGTAGCTACTGTTGACCACCCAACCGTGGTTAAACCACTTTCGAACCTGTTTGCCCGTGATTATCCAATCCTTAAACATCAAACTTTCACGTAGACACTACGGAACAAAACCGTAATCTCGTCTTAGGTAAGGTGGAATTCACCGAGAATCCAACACCTTAACCACGAGGTTTCGGGATTTTACTCCTTATGCTTTCGCAGAGTGGGATTCACCGAGAATCCATCACCCAACCTCGACGATTGAAAAAACCCGTGTTCCTCGGTTTTTACCCTAATTAGTTTCTAATTAATATCAAACAATTAATTAAAACTAATCGTGTTTTATACATGCCTAACTAATTCCTCGAATTAATTTCTACATGTATGCATATGGAGTGGAATTCATGATATGATGCATGTCATGGCAATTTTCCGGTTCTACTCATACAATCTACACATGTATACTAGTGCGGAAAATAAACACCGAGATGGACCGTTGGCACCCCCGTAACTAATCTACTCGAAAATAAATTAAAACCCTAATCTGCAGCTGTTAAGAATCTTCGACGATCGGAATATCAAACGAACTTGGATCGGGACGAAACTTTCCAGATCTGATCTTCATTCTTCGGACTTCAAAATGGACGGTTGGATCGGAGCTTTGACTTGTCAATCTTCCTCAGTAAGCCGCCCAACTTGCTGCTGAAACAGACTCTTACAGCACCGCATCATATACTTCCCGAGGCCGATCGGGGATCAAGATGAATCCCGATCGTCCTGAAAATTTTATCTCACGTCCAAAACTCCATGATTATCGATCTGACCGGTCGGATTTAAATTTGAACGGTCCAATTGTTCCCAGAAAATCGAAGAAGTCACAGTTAGGTTTTCAGTGAATCCTGCGTTTTTCTGTTACAGCTGCCTCTTCTCATCAACGAACGGACATTCAAACGGACTCTGATCGACGCCAAATTTTGTGGGATTGTTCATCAACTTCCAATCTTGATTCTGACCGGAGAGATCGTCGTTTCAACGGCTCGATCAACGTGAAAAACGAAATAACTAAACAGGTACTAAACAGATTTATTTACAGGAAATTAAACTTGCAATAATAAATAAATTACATAATTTCCTATACTCATATGAACGAATTTTCATCGTTTATATGAGTTTACAATAGATCTAACGGGAAAACGGTGCCAACCCCAATCCATCTCTTCAACCATAGCAATTTAAAAATTATTAATACATAATAATAAGTAAAACATCACCTACATGCAATTCCACTCCTTTAAATCGTTTAATTATGATTATGACTATGTAAATCGTGGAACCTGGCTCTGATACCACATGAAGGATGCAGGTTCTTAGATCTAAACGAGTTAGATCTATGCGCAGCGGATGGATCACGATTTATATGACACAATTCATAATTAAAGGACTTAAGTACTACAAGGGGGTTTAAGATTATGTTACCAATAATGGGAAGAGTCGCCTTGATCTTCCGATGTGTTCTCCAAACGGCGGTTGGTGGACACCCTTCTTGATACACGAGCCTCCTTGATATGCAACCAGAAAAATCCCGAAGATTTTTCCAACTCGAACCCTAAGAATAGAAGCCGAAATTTTTCGGCCAATTTCTCTCGGTGAATAGTGACGTGAATAGTACCTTTTTATTAGACTTGGGAGAACTCTCTTTATATAGGAGAGTAATCAATGTCCTCCAAGGATTAAATAATTCAGTGATAATTATCACATTAATCCTTTTCCAAATAAAAGATAAATAAAATGATTATCCCAAACAAATTAGGATAAATCATATTATTATCTAATATTCCATGAATTATCATTTAACAAATAAAAGATAAATCACATGTCAAATAATTATCCAAGAAAACTAATTTCTCTCTAATTAAATGATGATATTGGCGCCACCTTTAGGGTCAAAAAGCCCACATAAAATGTCTTTTATGTGTATTATATTATTTAGCCCAACTAAATAATATCCATGCATATCAATTAATTAGCCCACCAATTAATTATCACTGAGGCCCAAGTAACAAGATTACTAGTCCGAATTACGGAAGCCACATCGGGGACCATGGACCTATAACCAGTAGCTCCAATAATTAATTATTCATCGAACAGAAAAGTACATTAATTATTAATTCCGGGATTACGCCACCATAAACCCAAAACTGAACTCTACCGATTATAGATGTATACTTATACTCAACCCATAGAGCGAATAAGCGTCCATTGATATAATCACTACATACGGATTAACCCTCCATAGACTGTCCATTCTGAGTGGGAAGTCTCCGTGAACCCGACTCGAATATCTTATCCTTATTTACCATTAACCCCCTAATGATCAATTAGTACACATATCCGACTAGTAGCTAATTAGTCAAATGTGAACTCCCGGGATCGATCACTTTCTTAGGGCTAACAAACAAGGGGACTGTCTCTCTACTTCCCACAGGAAGGAATGGATTCCATGTCTGTGAAAATCAGAACTACTCACTCATCCGGAGATAGTGCCAATGAGAAGTGGCTTGGAACACATATTAAAGTGAACCGTAACTAACACAACAAACACTACCCCGGGACAAGCAGCATCCTGTGATCACCTCAGGATTAAGGTTGATCCATATATGATCATCTAATGATTAAATAAGATTCCTCGATTACGGAATTATACCGAGAAATACAGATTAAATCGGTCCAGTCCTATATGAATGCCATCATATATAAATGCCCCACGTAGGTACCCTCTACCGACAGTCCGGATGAGACTATCATACCCTAAGGTGTTCTGGGCGCATTATTGGTGTTTTAATCAAGAGACCCTAAACTCTGATTAAGTTCACCACGGACTAACAGTTTAAGTATATCACCACTAACTCAATCCTCACGTGTAATCCATACACCGAGTTAAGTGGTTACATACAGATATACTTAGGGTTTGCAGCAGTGTATTACTTTACAAGCACAAAGCAAGTAATAAGGTGAGATAAATTCTGTCATTCATTATTAAAAACAATTACACAAATTGTCTTTCGGGCACTACACCTAACAAAATGAGGATTTACAGCACGCATGTGCATGCCGTGTTTTTTTTGTAGTTTTACGACATGTGATTTTATGGCGTGCTCAGGCACGCCATAAAATATATATTATGGCACGCAACGCACGCCATAAAAAGGCAAATTTCTTGTAGTGTCACATCAGTACTTCAAAGAGAATTAATTACAAACGTTTTATTTCATACTTTTTTTGTACCCATTGAGTACTTAACGGTGTGATTTTTGATTCCTTGTAAGGGGCCATTCTGGCCTTCGTTTTGCTTGCCGTTTGCGCCGGCGTGCCTTATTTATCGTTCTGGTTAATATCACATCAGTACTTCAAAGAGAATTACAAACGTTTTTTTCGTACTTTTTTTTGTACCCATAGAGTACTTAACGGTGTGATATTTGATTCCTTGTACAAGGTCATTCTTGACTCCGTTTTTCTTGCCGTTTGCGTCGGCGTGCCTCATTTATCGTTCTGGTCGATATCACATCAGTACTTCAAAGAGATTTACAAATATTTTTTTTTGTACCCAAAGAATAATTAACGGTGTGATTTTTGATTCCTTGTACAAGGCCATTCTGGCCTCCGTTTTGCTTGCCTTTTGCGCCGGCATGCCTTATTTAACGTTCTGGTCGATATCACATCAGTACTACAAAGAGAATTTCAAACGTTTTTTTTCATACCCATAGAGTACTTAACGGTGTGATTTTTGATTCCTTGTACAAGGCCATTCTGGCCTCGGTTGACATTTGCGCCGACGTGCCTTTTTTATCCTTCTGGTCGATATCACATCAGTACTTCAAAGAGAATTACAAACGTTTTTTTCGTACTTCATTTTGTACCCATAGAGTACTTAACGGTGTGATTTTTGATTCCTTGTACAAGGCCATTCGGGCCTCCGTTTTACTTTCCGTTTGCGCCGGCGTGCCTTATTTATCGTTCTGGTCGATATCACATCAGTACTTCAAAGAGAATTACAAATGTTACTTTTCATAATTTTTTTTGTACCCATAGAGTACTTAACAGTGTGATTTTTTATTACTTGTATAAGGCCATTCTGGCTTCCGTTTAGCGTGTCGTTTGCGTCGGCGTGCCTTATTTATCGTTCTTCTCGATATCACATCAGTACTTCAAAGAGAATTACAAACGTTTTTTTTTCGTACCTTTTTTTGTACCCATAGAGTACTTAACGTTGTGATTTTTGATTCCATGTACAAGGCCATTCTGGCTTCCGATTTGCTTGCGGTTAGCGCCGGCGTGCCTTATTTATCGTTCTGGTCGATATCACATCAGTACTTCAAAGAGAATTACAACCATTTTTTTCGTACTTTTTTTTGTACCCATAGGGTACTTAACGGTGTGATATTTGATTCTTTGTACAAGGCCATTCTTGCCTCCGTTTTGCTTGCCGTTTGCGCCGGCGTGCCTAATTTATCGTTCTGGTCGATATCACATCAGTATTTCAAAGAGAATTACAAACATTTTTTTTCTTACTTTTTTTTTGTACAAATAGACTACTTAACGAGGTGATTTTGATTCCTTGTACATGGCCATTCTGGCTTCCGTTTTGCTTGCCGTTTTGGCCGGCGTGCCTTATTTATCGTTCTAGTCGATATCACATCAGTACTTCAAAGAGAATTACAAACGTTTCTTTTCGTACTTTTTTTTGTACCCATAGAGTTCTTATCGGTGTGATTTTTGATTCCTTGTACTAGGCCATTCTGGCCTCCGTTTTGCTTGCCGTTTGCGCCGGCGTGCCTTATTTATCGTTCTGGTCGATATCACATCAGTACTTCAAAGAGTTACAAACATTTTTTTTCGTACATTTTTTTTGTACCCATAAAGTACTTATCGGTGTGATTTTTGATTCCAAGTACACAGCCATTCTGGCCTCCGTTTTGCTTGCCGTTTGCGCCGGCGTTCCTTATTTATCGTTCTTGTCGATATTACATCAGTATTTCAAAGAGAATTACAAACGTTTTTTTTGTACCGATAGAGTACTTAACGGTGTGATTTTTTATTCCTTGTACAAAGCCATTCTGTCCTCCGGTTTGCTCAGTTTGCGCTGGCGTCCCTTATTTATCGTTCTGGTCGATATCAAATCAGTACATCCAAGAGAATTACAAAAAAAAAAATTTCGTACTTTATTTTGTACCTATAGAGTACTTAACGGTGTGATTTTTGATTGCATGTACAAGGCCATTCTGGCCTCCGTTTTGCTTGCCGTTTGCGCCGGTGTACCTTATTTATCGTTCTGGTCGATATCACATCAGTACTTCAAAGTGAATTACAAACGTTTTTTTCGTACTTTTTTTTGTACCCATAGAGTACTAAACGGTGTGATTTTTGATTCCTTGTACAAGGCCTTCCGGCATCCGTTTCGCTTGCCGTTTGTGCCGGCATGCCTTGTTTCTCATTCTGGTCGATATCACATCAGTACTTCAAAGAGAATTACAAACGTTTCTTTTCGTACTTTTTTTTGTATCAATAGAGTACTTAACAGTGTGATTTCTGATTCCTTGTACAAGGCTATTCTGGCCTCAGTTTTGCGTGCCGTTTGCGCCGGCGTGCCTTATTTATCGTTCTTGTCGATATAACATCAGTACTTCAAATAGAATTACAAACGTTTTTTCGAACCTTTTTTTGTACCCATGGAGTACTTAACGGTGTGATTTTTGATTCCTTGTACAAGGCCATTCTGGCCTCCAATTTGCTTGCCGTTAACGCCGGCGTGCCTTATTTATCGTTCTGGTCGATATCACATCAGTACTTCAAAGAGAATTACAAACATTTTTTTCGTACTTTTTTTTGTACCCATAGAGTACTTAACGGGGTGATATTTGAATCCTTGTACAAGGCCATTCTTGCCTCCGTGTTGCTTGCTGTTTGCGCCGGCGTTCCTTATTTATCGTTCTGGTCGATATCACATCAGAACTTCAAACAGAATTACAAACGTTCATTTTCATACTTTTTTTTGTACCCATTGAGTACTTAACAGTGTGATTTTTGATTCCTTGTACAATGCCATTCTGGCCTCCGTTTTGCTTGCCGTTTGCACCGACGTGCCTTGTTTATCGTTCTGGTCGATATCACATCAGTACTTCAAAGAGAATTACAAATGTTTCATTTCGTACTTTTTTTTGTACCCATAGAGTACTTAATGGTGTGATTTTTGATTCCTTGTACAAGGCCATTCTGGCCTCCGTTTTGCTTGCCGTTTGCGCCGGCGTGCCTTATTTATCGTTCTGGTCGATATCACATCAGTGCTTCAAATAGAATTACAAACGTTTTTTTTCGTACTTTTTTTTGTACCCATAGAGTACTTAACGGTGTTATTTTTGATTCCTTCTACAAGGCCATTCTGGCTTCCGTTTTGCTTGCCGTTTGGGCCGGCATGCCTTATTTATCGTTTTAGTCGATATCACATCAGTTCTTCAAAGAGAAGTACAAACGTTTCTTTTCATATTTTTTTTGTACCCATAGAGTACGTAACGGTGTTATTTTCGATTCCTTGTACAAGGCCATTTTGGCCTCCGTTTTGTTTGCCATTTGCGCCGGCGTGCCTTATTTATCGTTCTGGTCAATATCACATCAGTACTTCAAAGAGAATTACAAACGTTTTTTTTTCGTACTTTTTTTGTACCCAAAGAGTATTTAACGGTGTGTTTTTTGATTCCATGTACACGGCCATTCTGGCCTCCGTTTGGATTGCCGTTTGCGCCGGCGTTCCTTATTTATCGTTCTGGTCCATATCACATCAGTACTTCAAAGAGAATTACAAACGTTTCTTTTCATACTTTTTTTGTACCCATAGAGTATTTAACAGTGTGATTTTTGATTCCTTGTACAAGGCCATTCTGGCCTCCGTTTTGCGTGCTGTTTGCGCCGGCGTGCCTTATTTATCGTTCTGGTCGATATCACATCTGTACTTCATAGAGAATTACAAACGTTTTTTTCGTACCTTTTTTTGTACCCATAGAGTACTTAACGGTGTGATTTTTGATTCCTTGTACTAGGCCATTCTGGCCTCCGATTTGGTTGCCGTTAGCGCCGGCGTGCCTTATTTATCGTTTTGGTCGATATCAGATCAGTACTTCAAAGAGAATTACAAACGTTTTTTTCATACTTTTTTTGTACCCATAGGGTACTTAACGGTGTGATATTTGATTCCTTGTACAAGGCCATTCTTGCCTCCGTTTTACTTGCCGTTTGCGCCGGCGTGCATCATTTATCGTTCTGGTCGATATCACATCAGTATTTCAAAGAGAATTACGAAAGTTTTTTTTCGTACTTTTTTTGTACCAATAGTGTACTTAATGGGTGATTTTTGATTCCTTGTACAAGGCCATTCTGGCTTCCGTTTTGCTTGCCGTTTGGGCCGGCGTGCCTTATTTATCGTTCTGGTCGATATCACATCCGTACTTCAAAGAGAAATACAAACGTTTCTTTTCGTACTTTTTTTTGTACCCATAGAGTACTTAACGGTGTGATTTTTGATTCCTTGTACAAGGCCATTCTGGCCTCCGTTTTGCTTGCCGTTTGCGCCGGCGTTCCTTATTTATCTATCTGGTCGATATCACATCAGTACTTCAAAGAGAATTACAAATGTTTTTTTCGTACTTTTTTTTGTACCCATAGAGTACTTAACGGTGTGATTTTTGATTTCATGTACACAGACATTCTGGCCTCCGTTTTGCTTGCCCTTTGCACCGGCGTTCCTTATTTATCGTTCTGGTCGATATCATATCAGTACTTCAAAGAGAATTACAAATGTTTTTTCGTTTTTTTTGTTCCGATAGAGTACTTAACGGTGTGATTTTTTATTCCTTGTACAAGGCTTTCAGGCCTCCGGTTTGCTTGCCGTTTGCGCCGGCGTCCCTTATTTATTGTTCTGGTCGATATCACATCAGTACTTCAAAGAGAATTACAAACTTTTGTTTTCATACTTTATTTTGTACCCATAGAGTACTTAACGGTGTGATTTTTGATTCCTTGTACAAGGCCATTCTGGCCTCCGTTTTGCTTGCCGTTTGCGCCGGCCTTCCTTATATTTCGTTCTGGTCGATATCACATCAGTACTTCAAAGTGAATTACAAACGTTTTTTCGTACGTTTTTATTGTACCCATTGAGTATTTAACGGTGTGATTTTTGATTCCTTGTACAAGGCCATTCTGGCCTCCGTTTTGCTTGCCGTTTGCGCCGGCGTGTCTTATTTATCATTCGGGTCGATATCACATCAGTACTTCAAAGAGAATTACAAATGTTTTTTTCGTACTTTTTTTTGTCCCCATAGAGTACTTAACGGTGTGATTTTTGATTCCTTGTACAAGGCCATTCTGGTCTCCGTTTTGCTTGCTGTTTCCGCCGGCGTGCCTTTTTTATCGTTCTGGTCGATATCACATCAGTACTTCAATGAGAATTACAAACGTTTTTTTTCATACTTTTTTGTACCCATAGAGTACTTAACGGTGTGATTTTTTATTCCTTGTACAAAGTCATTCTGGCCTCCGTTTTGCTTGTTGTTTGCGCCAGCGTGCCTTATTTATCGTTCTGGTCGATATCACATCAGTACTTCAAAGAGAATTGATTACAAACGTTTTTTTCATACTTTTTTTGTACCCATAGAATACTTAACGGTGTGATTTTTGATTCCTTGTACAAGGCCATTCTGGCCTTCGTTGTGCTTGCTGTTTTCGCCGGTGTGCCTTATTTATCGTTATGGCCGATATCACATCAGTACTTCAAAGAGAATTACAAACGTTTTTTTTCGTACTTTTTTTGTACCCATGGAATACTTAACGGTGTGTGTTTTGATTCCAAGTACACGGCCATTCTGGCCTCCGTTTTGCTTGCCGTTTGCGCCGGCGTTCCTTATTTATCGTTCTGGTCGATATCACATCAGTACTTCAAAGAGAATTACAAATGTTTCTTTTCATACTTTTTTTGTACCCATAGAGTACTTAACAGTGTGATTTTTGATTCCTTGTACAAGGCCATTCTGGCCTCCGTTTATGCCGGCGTGCCTTATTTATCGTTCTGGTCGATATCACATCAGTACTTCAAAGAGAATTACAAATGTTTTTTTTATACCTTTTTTTGTACCCATAGAGTACTTAACGGTGTGATTTTTGATTCTTTGTACAAGGCCATACTGGCCTCCGATTTGCTTGCCGTTAGCGCCAGCGTGCCTTATTTATTGTTCAGGTCGATATCACATCAGTACTTCAAAGAGAATTACAAACATTTTTTTTCGTACTTTTTTTTGTACCCATAGGGTACTTAACGGTGTGATATTTGATTTCTTGTACATGGCCATTCTTCCCTCCGTTTTGCTTGCCGTTTACGACGGCGTGCATCATTTATCGTTCTGGTCGATATCACATCAGTATTTCAAAGAGAATTACAAACATTTTTTTCGTACTTTTTTTTGTACCAATAGAGTACTTATTGGGGAGATTTTTGATTCCTTGTACAAGGCCATTCTTGCTTCAGTTTTGCTTGCCGTTTGGGCCGGCATGCCTTATTTATCGTTCTGGTCGATATCACATCCGTACTTAAAAGAGAATTACAAACGTTTCTTTTCGTACTTTTTTTTGTACCCATAGAGTACTTAACGGTGTGATTTTTGATTCCTTGTACAAGGCCATTCTGGCCTCCGTTTTGCTTGCCGTTTGCGCCGGCATGCCTTATTTATCGTTCAGGTCGATATCACATCAGTACTTCAAGAGAATTACAAACGTTTTTTTTGTACTTTTTAGAGTACTTAACGGTGTGATTTTTAATTTCATGTACACGGCAATTCTGGCCTCCGTTTTACTTGCCGTTTGCGCTGGCGTTCCTTATTTGTCGTTCTGGTCGATATCACATCAGTTCTTCAAAGAGAATTACAAACGTTTTTTTTCGTTTTTTTGTAACCATAGAGTACTTAACGGTGTGATTTTTTATTCCTTGTACAAGGCCATTCTGGCCTCCGGTTTGCTTGCCGTTTGCGCCGGGGTCCCTTATTTATCGTTCTGGTCGATATCACATCAGTACTTCAAAGAGAATTACAAACTTTTTTTTCGTACTTTATTTTGTACCCATAGAGTACTTAACGGTGTGATTTTTGATTCCTTGTACAAGGCCATTCTGGCCTCTGTTTTCCTTGCCGTTTGCACCGGCGTTCCTTATATTTCGTTCTGGTCGATATCACATCAGTACTTCAAAGAGAATTACAAACGTTTTTTTCATACCTTTTTTTGTACCCGTAGAGTACTTAACGGTGTGATTTTTGATTCCTTGTACAAGGCCATTCTGGCCTCCGATTTGCTTGCCGTTAGCGCCGGCGTGCCTTATTTATTGTTCTGGTCGATATCACATCAGTACTTCAAAGAGAATTACAAACGTTTTTTTCATACTTTTTTTGTACCCATAGGGTACTTAACGGTGTGATATTTGATTCCTTGTACATGGCCATTCTTCCCTCCGTTTTTCTTGCCGTTTACGCCGGCATGCATCATTTATCGTTCTTGTCGATATCACATCAGTATTTCAAAGAGAATTACAAACGCTTTTTTCGTACTTTTTTTGTACCAATAGAGTACTTATTGGGGTGATTTTTGATTCCTTGTACAAGGCCATTCTTGCTTCAGTTTTGCTTGCCGTTTGGGCCGGCGTGCCTTATTTATCATTCTGGTCGATATCACATCCGTACTTAAAAGAGAATTACAAACGTTTCTTTTCGTACTTTTTTTTGTACCCATAGAGTACTTAACGGTGTGATTTTTGATTCCTTGTACAAGCCCATTCTGGCCTCCGTTTTGCTTGCCGTTTGCGCCGGCGTGCCTTATTTATCGTTCAGGTCGATATCACATCAGTACTTCAAAGAGAATTACAAACATTTTTTTCGTACTTTTTTTTGTACCCATACAGTACTTAACGGTGTGATTTTTGATTTCATGTACACGGCCCATTCTGACCTCCGTTTTGCTTGCCGTTTGCTCCGGCGTTCCTTATTTATCGTTCTGGTCGAAATCACATCAGTTCTTCAAAGATAATTACAAACATTTTTTTTGTTTTTTTTTGTACCCATAGAATACTTAACGGTGTGATTTTTTATTCCTTGTACAAGGCCATTCGGGACTCCGGTTTGCTTGCCGTTTGCGCCGGCGTCCCTTATTTATTGTTCTGGTCGATATCACATCAGTACTTCAAAGAGAATTACAATTTTTTTTGTACTTTATTTTGTATCCATAGAGTACTTAACGGTGTGATTTTTGATTCCTTGTAAAAGGCCATTCTGGCCTCCGTTTAGATTGCCGTTTGCGCTGGCATGCCTTATTTATCGTTCTGGTCGATATCACATCAGTACTTCAAAGAGAATTACAAACGTTTCTTTTTGTACATATTTTTGTACACATAGACTACTTAACGGCGAGATTTTTGATTCCCTGTACAAGGCCATACTGGCCTCCGTTTTGCTTGCGGTTTGCGCCGGCGTGCCTTTTTTATCGTTCTGGTCGATTTCACATCAGTACTTCAAAGAGAATTACGAACGTTTTTTCGTACTTTTTTTGTTCCCATAGAGTACTTAACGGTGTGATTTTTTGATTCCTTGGACAAGGCCATTCTGGCCTCCGTTTTGCTTGCCGTTAGCACCGGCGTGCCTAATTTATCGTTCTTGTCGATATCACATCAGTACTTCAAAGAGAATTAATTACAAACGTTTTTTTCGTACTTTTTTTGTACTCATAGAGTACTTAACGGTGTGATTTTTGATTCTTTGTAAGGGGTCATTCTCGCCTTCGTTTTGCTTGCCGTTTGCGCCGCCGTGCCTTATTTATCATTCTGGTTGATATCACATCAGTACTTCAAAGAGAATTACAAACTTTTTTTTCGTACTTTTTTTTGTACCCATAGAGATTTAACGGTGTGATATTTGATTCCTTGTACAAGGTCATTCTTGACTCTGTTTTTCTTGCCGTTTGCGTCGGCGTGCCTCATTTATCGTTCTGGTCGATATCACATCTGTACTTCAAAGAGATTTACAAACATTTTTTTTGTACCCAAAGAGTAATTAACGGTGTGATTTTTGATTCCTTGTACAAGGCCATTCTGGCCTCCGTTTTGCTTGCCGTTTGCGCCGGCGTGCCTTATTTATCGTTCTGGTCGATATCACATAAGTACTTCAAAGAGAATTTCAAACGTTTTTTTTCATACCCATAGAGTACTTAACGGTGTGATTTTTGATTCCTTGTACAAGGCCATTCTGGCCTCAGTTTTGCTTGCCAATTGCGCCGACGTGCCTTTTTTATCGTTCTGGTCGATATCACATAAGTACTTCAAAGAGAATTACAAACGTTTTTTTCGTAATTCATTTTGTACCCATAGAGTACTTAACAGTGTGATTTTTGATTCCTTGTACAAGGCCATTCGGGCCTCTGTTTTTCTTTCCGTTAGCGCCGGCGTGCCTTATTTATCGTTCTGGTCGATATCACATCAGTACTTCAAAGAGAATTACAAACGTTTTTTTTCATACTTTTTTTTGTACCCATAGAGTTCTTAACGGTGTGATTTTTGATTCATTGTACAAGGCCATTCTGGCCTCCGTTTTGCTTGCTGTTTGCGCCGGCGTGCCTTATTTATCGTTCTGGTCGATATCACATCAGTACTTCAAAGAGAATTACAAACGTTTCTTTTCGTACTTTTTTTTGTACCCATAGAGTTCTTAACGGTGTGATTTTTGATTCCGTTTACTAGGCCATTCTGGCCTACGTTTTGCTTGCCGTTTGCGCCGGCGTGCCTTATTTATCGTTCTGGTCGATATCACATCAGTACTTCAAAGAGTTACAAACATTTTTTTTCGTACTTTTTTTTTGTACCCATAGAGTACTTATCGGTGTGATTTTTGATTCTACGTACACAGCCATTCTGGCCTCCGTTTTGCTTGCCGTTTGCGCCTGCGTTCCTTATTTATCGTTCTGGTCGATATCACATCAGTATTTCAAAGAGAATTACAAACGTTTTTTTTGTACCCATAGAGTACTTAACGGTGTGATTTTTTATTCCTTGTACAAGGCCATTTGTCCTCCGGTTTGCTCAGTTTGCGCCGGCGTCCTTTATTTATCGTTCTGGTCGATATCACATCAGTACTTCAAAGAGAATTACAAACTTTTTTTTTCGTACTTTATTTTGTACCTATAGAGTACTTAACGTTGTGATTTTTGATTCCCTGTACAAGGCCATTATGGCCTCGGTTTTGATTGCCATTTGCGCCGACGTGCCTTTTTTATCGTTCTGGTCGATATCACATCAGTACTTAAAAGAGAATTACAAACGTTTTTTTCGTACTTCATTTTGTACCCATAGAGTACTTAACGGTGTGATTTTTGATTCCTTGTACAAGGCCATTCGGGCCTCCGTTTTACTTTCCGTTTGCGCCGGCGTGCCTTATTTATCGTTCTGTTAGATATCACATCAATACTTCAAAGAGAATTACAAATGTTACTTTTCGTACTTTTTTTTGTACCTATAGAGTACTTAACAGTGTGATTTTTTATTCCTTGTACCAGGCCATTCTGGCCTCCGTTTTGCGTGTCGTTTGCGTCGGCGTGCCTTATTTATCGTTCTTGTCGATATCACATCAGTACTACAAAGAGAATTACAAACGTTTTTTTTTGTACCTTTTTTTGTACCCATAGAGTACTTAACGGTGTGATTTTTGATTCCATGTACAAGGCCATTCTGGCCTCCGATTTGCTTGCCGTTAGCGCCGGCGTGCCTTATTTATCGTTCTGGACGATATCACATCAGTACTTCAAAGAGAATTACAAACGTTTTTTTTCGTACTTTTTTTTGTACCCATAGAATACTTAACGGTGTGATATTTGATTCTTTGTACAAGGACATTCTTGCCTCTGTTTTGCATGCTGTTTGCGCCGGCGTGCCTCATTTATCGTTCTGGTCAATATCACATCAGTATTTCAAAGAGAATTACAAACATTTTTTTTCGTACTTTTTTTTGTACAAATAGACTACTTAACGGGGTGATTTTTTATTACTTGTACAAGGCCATTCCGGCTTCCGTTTTGCTTGCCGTTTTGGCCGGCGTGCCTTATTTATCGTTCTGGTCGATATCACATCAGTACTTCAAAGAGAATTACAAACGTTTTTTTCGTACTTTTTTTTGTACCCATAGAGTACTTAACGGTGTGATATTTGATTCTTTGTACAAGGCCATTCATGCCTCCGTTTTGCTTGCCGTTTGCGCCGGCGTGCCTCAATTATCGTTCTGGTCGATATCACTTTAGTATTTCAAAGAGAATTACAAACATTTTTTTTTTCGTACTTTTTTTTTGTACAAATAGACTACTTAACGGGGTGATTTTTGATTCCTTGTACAAGGCCATTCTGGCTTCTGTTTTGCATGCCGTTTTGGCCGGCATGCCTTATTTATCGTTCTGGTCGATATCACATCAGTACTTCAAAGAGAATTACAAACGTTTATTTTCGTACTTTTTTTTGTACCCATAGAGTTCTTAACGGTGTGATTTTTGATTCCTTGTACTAGGCCATTCTGGCCTCCGTTTTGCTTGCCGTTTGCGCCGGCGTGCCTTATTTATCGTTCTGGTCGATATCACATCAGTACTTCAAAGAGTTACAAACATTTTTTTTCGTACTTTTTTTTGTACCCATAGAGTACTTATTGGTGTGCTTTTTGATTCCATGTACACAGCCATTGTGGCCTCCGTTTTGCTTGCCGTTTGCGCCGGCGTTCCTTATTTATCGTTCTGGTCGATATCACATTAGTATTTCAAAGAGAATTACAAACGTTTTTTTTATACCCATAGAGTACTTAACGGTGTGATTTTTATTCCTTGTACAAGGCCATTCTGTCCTCCGGTTTGCTCAGCTTGCGCCGGCGTCCCTTATTTATCGTTCTTGTCGATATCACATCAGTACTTCAAAGAGAATTACAAACTTTATTTTCGTACTTTATTTTGTACATATAGAGTACTTAACGGTTTGATTTTTGATTCCATGTACAAGGCCATTATGGCCTCCGTTTTGCGTGCCGTTTGCGCCGGCGTGCCTTATTTATCGTTCTGGTCGATATCACATCAGTACTTCCAAGTGAATTACAAACGTTTTTTTTCGTACTTTTTTTTGTACCCATTGAGTACTAAACGGTGTGATTTTTTATTCCTTGTACAAGGCCATTCTGGCCTCCGTTTTGCTTGCCGTTTGTGGGCCGCCATATCTTATTTATCGTTCTGGTCGATATCACATCAGTACTTCAAACAGAATTACAAACGTTTATTTTCATACTTTTTTTTTTACCCATAGAGTACTTAACAGTGTGATTTTTGATTCCTTGTACAAGGCCATTATGGCCTCCGTTTTGCTTGCCGTTTGTGCCGACGTGCCTTGTTTATCGTTCTGGTCGATATCACATCAGTACTTCAAAGAGAATTACAAATGTTTCTTTTCGTACTTTTTTTTGTACCCATAGAGTACTTAATGGTGTGATTTTTGATTCCTTGTACAAGGCCATTCTGGCGTCCGTTTTGCTTGCAGTTTGCGCCGGCGTGCCTTATTTATCGTTCTGGTCGATATCACATCAGTACTTCAAATAGAATTACAAACGTTTTTTTCGTACTTTTTTTTGAACCCATAGAGTACTTAACGGTGTGATTTTTGATTCCTTCTACAAGGCCATTCTGGCTTCCGTTTTGCTTGCCGTTTGGGCCGGCGTGCCTTATTTATCGTTCTAGTCCATATCACATCAGTTCTTCAAAGAGAATTACAAACGTTTCTTTTCGTACTTTTTTTTGTACCCATAGAGTACTTAACGGTGTTATTTTTGATTCCTTGTACAAGGCCATTCTGGCCTCCGTTTTGCTTGCCATTTGCGCCGGTGTGCCTTATTTATCGTTGTGGTCGATATCACATCAGTACTTCAAAGAGAATTTCAAACGTTTTTTTTTCGTACTTTTTTTTGTACCCATAGAGTATTTAACGGTGTGTGTTTTGATTCCATGTACACGGCCATTCTGGCCTCCGTTTTGATTGCCGTTTGCGCCGGCGTTCCTTACTTATCGTTCTGGTCGATATCACATCAGTACTTCAAAGAGAATTACAAACGTTTCTTTTCATACTTTTTTTTGTACCTATAGAGTATTTAATAGTGTGATTTTTGATTCCTTGTACAAGGCCATTCTGGCCTCCGTTTTGCGTGCCGTTTGCGCCGGCGTGCCTTATTTATCGTTCTGGTCGATATCACATCTGTACTTCATAGAGAATTACAAACGTTTTTTTCGTACCTTTTTTTGTACCCATAGAGTACTTAACGGTGTGATTTTTGATTCCTTGTACTAGGCCATTCTGGCCTCCGATTTGTTTGCTGTTAGCGCCGGCGTGCCTTATTTATCGTTGTGGTCGATATCACATCATTACTTCAAAGAGAATTACAAAGGTTTTTTTTCATACTTTTTTTTGTACCAATAGGGTACTTAACGGTGTGATATTTGATTCCTTGTACAAGGCCATTCTTGCCTCTGTTTTGCTTGCCGTTTGCGCCGGCGTGCATCATTTATCATTCTGGTCGATATCACATCAGTATTAAAAAGAGAATTACAAACGTTTTTTTCGTACTTTTTTTTGTACCAATAGTGTACTTAACGGGGTGATTTTTGATTCCTTGTACAAAGCCATTCTGGCTTCCATTTTGCTTGCCGTTTGGGCCGGCGTGCCTTATTTATCGTTCTGGTCGATATCACATCCGTACTTCAAAGTGAAATACAAACGTTTCTTTTCGTACCTTTTTTTGTACCCATAGAGTACTTAACGGTGTGATTTTTGATTCATTGTACAAGGCCATTCTGGCCTCCGTTTTGCTTGCCGTTTGCGCCGGCGTGCCTTATTTATCGTTCTGGTCGATATCACATCAGTACTTCAAAGAGAATTACAAACGTTTTTTTTCGTACTTTTTTTCGTACCCATAGAGTACTTAACTGTGTGATTTTTGATTCCTTGTACAAGGCCATTCTGGCCTCCGTTTTGCTTGCCGTTTGCGCCGGCGTGCCTTATTTATCGTTCTGGTCGATATCACATCAGTACTTCAAAGAGAATTACAAACGTTTTTTTTCGTACTTTTTTTCGTACCCATAGAGTACTTAACTGTGTGATTTTTGATTCCTTGTACAAGGCCATTCTGGCCTCCGTTTTGCTTGCCGTTTGTGCCGGCGTGCCTTATTTATCGTTCTGGTCGATATCACATCAGTAATTCAAAGAGAATTGCAAACGTTTTTTTCGTACTTTTTTCGTACCCATAGAGTACTTAACTGTGTGATATTTGATTCCTTGTACAAGGCCATTCTGGCCTCCGTTTTGCTTGCCGTTTGCCGGCGTGCCTTATTTATCGTTCTGGTCGATATCACATCAGTACTTCAAAGAGAATTACAAACGTTTTTTTTCGTACTTTTTTTCGTACCCATAGAGTACTTAAGTGTGATTTTTGATTCCTTGTACAAGGCCATTCTGGCCTCCGTTTTGCTTGCCGTTTGCGCCGGCGTGCCTTATTTATCGTTCTGGTCGATATCACATCAGTACTTCAAAGAGAATTACAAACGTTTTTTTTCGTACTTTTTTTCGTACCCATAGAGTACTTAACTGTGTGATTTTTGATTCCTTGTACAAGGCCATTCTGGCCTCCGTTTTTCTTGCCGTTTGCGCCGGCGTGCCTTATTTATCGTTCTGGTCGATATCACATCAGTACTTCAAAGAGAATTACAAACGTTTTATTTCGTACTTTTTTTCGTACCCATAGACTACTTAACTGTGTGATATTTGATTCCTTGTACAAGGCCATTCTGGCCTCCGTTTTGCTTGCCGTTTGCGCCGGCGTGCCTTATTTATCGTTCTGGTCGATATCACATCAGTACTTCAAAGAGAATTACAAACGTTTTATTTCGTACTTTTTTTCGTACCCATAGAGTACTTAACTGTGTGATTTTTGATTCCTTGTACAAGGCCATTCTGGCCTCCGTTTTGCTTGCCGTTTGCGCCGGCGTGCCTTATTTATCGTTCTGGTCGATATCACATCAGTACTTCAAAGAGAATTACAAACGTTTTTTTTCATACTTTTTTGTACCCATAGAGTACTTAACTGTGTGATTTTTGATTCCTTGTACAAGGCCATTCTGGCCTCCGTTTTGCTTGCCGTTTGCGCCGGCGTGCCTTATTTATCGTTCTGGTCGATATCACATCAGTACTTCAAAGAGAATTACAAACGTTTTTTCATACTTTTTTTGTACCCATAGAGTACTTAACTGTGTGATTTTTGATTCCTTGTACAAGGCCATTCTGGCCTCCGTTTTGCTTGCGTTTCGGCGTGCCTTATTTATCGTTCTGGTCGATATCACATCAGTACTTCAAAGAGAATTACAAACGTTTTTTTACTTTTTTTCCCATAGAGTACTTAACGGTGTGTTTTTGATTCCAAGTACAAGGCCATTCGGCCTCCGTTTTGCTTGCCGTTTGCGCCGGCGTGCCTTATTTATCGTTCTGGTCGATATCACATCAGTACTTCAAAGAGAATTACAAACGTTTTTTTTCGTACTTTTTTTCGTACCCATAGAGTACTTAACTGTGTGATTTTTGATTCCTTGTACAAGGCCATTCTGGCCTCCGTTTTGCTTGCCGTTTGCGCCGGCGTGCCTTATTTATCGTTCTGGTCGATATCACATCAGTACTTCAAAGAGAATTACAAACATTTTTTTTCGTACCCATAGAGTACTTAACTGTGTGATTTTTGATTCCTTGTACAAGGCCATTCTGGCCTCCGTTTTGCTTGCCGTTTGCGCCGGCGTGCCTTATTTATCGTTCTGGTCGATATCACATCAGTACTTCAAAGAGAATTACAAACGTTTTATTTCGTACTTTTTTTCGTACCCATAGACTACCTAACTGTGTGATATTTGATTCCTTGTACAAGGCCATTCTGGCCTCCGTTTTTCTTGCCGTTTGCGCCGGCGTGCCTTATTTATCGTTCTGGTCGATATCACATCAGTACTTCAAAGAGAATTACAAACATTTTTTTCGTACTTTTTTTCGTACCCATAGAGTACTTAACTGTGTGATTTTTGATTCCTTGTACAAGGCCATTCTGGCCTCCGTTTTGCTTGCCGTTTGGCCGGCGTGCCTTATTTATCGTTCTGGTCGATATCACATCCGTACTAAAAAATTACAAACGTTTTTTTCGTACATTTTTTGTACCCATAGAGTACTTAACGGTGTGATTTTGATTCCTTGTACAAGGCCATTACGGCCTCCGGTTTGCTTGCCATTTACGCGGCGTGCCTTATTTATCGTTCAGGTCGATATCACATCGATCTTCAAAGAGAATTACAAACGTTTTTTTCGTACTTTTTTTTGTACCCATAGAGTACTTAACGGTGTGATTTTTGATTCCTTGTACAAAGCCATTCTGGCCTCCGTTTTGCTTGCCGTTTGCGCCGGCGTGCCTTATTTATCGTTCTGGTCGATATCACATCAGTACTTCAAAGAGAATTACAAACGTTTTTTTCGTTTTTTTTTGTACCCATAGAGTACTTAACGGTGTGATTTTTGATTCCTTGTACAAGGCCATTCTGGCCTCCGTTTTGCTTGCCGTTTGCGCCGGCGTGCCTTATTTATCGTTCTGGTCGATATCACATCAGTACTTCAAAGAGAATTACAAACTTTTTTTTCGTACTTTTTTTTGTACCCATAGAGTACTTAACTGTGTGATTTTTGATTCCTTGTACAAGGCCATTCTGGCCTCCGTTTTGCTTGCCGTTTGCGCCGGCGTGCCTTATTTATCGTTCTGGTCGATATCACATCAGTACTTCAAAGAGAATTACAAACGTTTTTTCGTACTTTTTTTTGCACCCATAGAGTACTTAACTGTGTGATTTTTGATTCCTTGTACAAGGCCATTCTGGCCTCCGTTTTGCTTGCCGTTTGCGCCGGCGTGCCTTATTTATCGTTCTGGTCGATATCACATCAGTACTTCAAAGAGAATTACAAACGTTTTTTTCGTACTTTTTTTGTACCCATAGAGTACTTAACGGTGTGATTTTTGATTCCTTGTACAAGGCCATTCTGGCCTCCGTTTTGCTTGCCGTTTGCGCCGGCGTGCCTTTTTTATCGTTCGGGTCGATATCACATCAGTACTTCAATGAGAATTACAAACGTTTTTTTTTCATACTTTTTTGTACCCATAGAGTACTTAACGGTGTGTTTTTTTATTCCTTGTACAAAACCATTCTGGCCTCCGTTTTTCTTGCCGTTTGCGCCGGCGTGCCTTATTTATCGTTCTGGTCGATATCACATTAGTACTTCAAAGAGAATTAATTACAAACGTTTTTTCATACTTTTTTTGTACCCATAGAGTACTTAACGGTGTGATTTTTGATTCCTTGTACAAGGCCATTCTGGCCTTCGTTTTGCTTGCTGTTTGCGCCGGCGTGCCTTATTTATCGTTATGGTCGATATCACATCAGTACATCAAAGAGAATTACAAACATTTTTTTCGTACTTTTTTTGTACCCATAGAGTACTTAACGGTGTGTTTTTTGATTCCAAGTACACGGCCATTCAGGCCTCCGTTTTGCTTGCCGTTTGCGCCGGCGTTCCTTATTTATCGTTCTGGTTGATATCACATCAGTACTTCAAAGAGAATTACAAATGTTTCTTTTCATACTTTTTTTGTACCCATAGAGTACTTAACCGTGTGATTTTTGATTCCTTGTACAAGGCCATTCTGGCCTCTGTTTTGCATTCCGTTTGCGCCGGCGTGCCTTATTTATCGAACTGGTCGATATCACATCAGTACTTCAAAGAGAATTACAAACATTTTTTCATACATTTTCTTGTACCCATAGAGTACTTAACGGTGTGATTTTTGATTCCTTGTACAAGGCCCTTCTGGCCTCCGATTTGCTTGCCGTTAGCGCCGGCGTGCCTTATTTAATGTTCTGGTCGATATCACATCAGTACTTCAAAGAGAATTACAAACGTTTTTTTTCGTACTTTTTTTTGTACCCATAGGGTACTTAACGGTGTGATATTTGATTCCTTGTAAATGGCCATTCTTCCCTCCGTTTTGCTTGCCGTTTACGCCGGCGTGCATCATTTATCGTTCTGGTCGATATCACATCAGTATTTCAAAGATAATTACAAACGTTTTTTTCGTAATTTTCTTGTACCAATAGAGTACTTATTGGGGTGATTTTTGATTCCTTGTACAAGGCCATTCTTGATTCAGTTTTGCTTGCCGTTTCGGCCGGCGTGCCTTATTTATCGTTCTGGTCGATATCACATCCGTACTAAAAA
The DNA here is from genome assembly GCA_024500145.1 of Gentiana dahurica var. dahurica. Taxonomy (NCBI): domain Eukaryota; kingdom Viridiplantae; phylum Streptophyta; class Magnoliopsida; order Gentianales; family Gentianaceae; genus Gentiana; species Gentiana dahurica. Next base: position 55,859,929 of record CM044897.1, on the reverse strand, counting down.
GAGAATTACAAACGTTTCTTTTCATACATTTTTTTGTACCCATAGAGTACTTAACGGTGTGATTTTTGATTCCTTGTACAAGGCCATTCTGGCCTCCGGTTTGCTTGCCGTTTACGCCGGCGTGCCTTATTTATCGTTCAGGTCGATATCACATCAGTACTTCAAAGAGAATTACAAACGTTTTTTTCGTACTTTTTTTTGTACCCATAGAGTACTTAACGGTGTGATTTTTTATTTCATGTACACAGCCATTCTGACCTCCGTTTTGCCTGCCGTTTGCGCCGTCGTTCCTTATTTATCGTTCTGGTCGATATCACATCAGTTCTTCAAAGAGAATTTCAAACGTTTTTTTCGTTTTTTTTTTGTACCCATAGAGTACTTAACGGTGTGATTTTTTATTCCTTGTACAAGGCCATTCTGGCCTCCGGTTTGCTTGCCGTTTGCGCCGGTGTCCCTTATTTATCGTTCTGGTCGATATCACATCAGTACTTCAATGAGAATTTCAAACTTTTTTTTCGTACTTTATTTTGTACCCATAGAGTACTTAACGGTGTGATTTTTTATTCCTTGTACAAGGCCATTCTGGCCTCCGTTTTGCTTGCCGTTTCCGCCGGCGTTCCTTATATTTCGTTCTGGTCGATATCACATCCGTACTTCAAAGTGAATTACAAACGTTTTTTTACGTTTTTATTGCACCCATTGAGTACTTAACGGTGTGATTTTTGATTCCTTCTACAAGGCCATTCTGGCCTCCGTTTTGCTTGCCGTTTGCGCCGGGGTGCCTTATTTATCGTTCTGGTCGATATCACATCAGTACTTCAAAGAGAATTACAAACGTTTTTTCGTACTTTTTTGTACCCATAGAGTACTTAACGGTGTGATTTTTGATTCCTTGTACAAGGCCATTCTGGTCTCCGTTTTGCTTGCTGTTTGCGCCGGCGTGCCTTTTTTATCGTTCGGGTCGATATCACATCAGTACTTCAATGAGAATTACAAACGTTTTTTTTTCATACTTTTTTGTACCCATAGAGTACTTAACGGTGTGTTTTTTTATTCCTTGTACAAAACCATTCTGGCCTCCGTTTTTCTTGCTGTTTGCGCCGGCGTGCCTTATTTATCGTTCTGGTCGATATCACATTAGTACTTCAAAGAGAATTAATTACAAACGTTTTTTTCATACTTTTTTTGTACCCATAGAGTACTTAACGGTGTGCTTTTTGATTCCTTGTACAAGGCCATTCTGGCCTTCGTTTTGCTTGCCGTTTGCGCCGGCGTGCCTTATTTATCGTTATGGTCGATATCACATCAGTACATCAAAGAGAATTACAAACGTTTTTTTCGTACTTTTTTGTACCCATAGAGTACTTAACGGTGTGTTTTTTGATTCCAAGTACACGGCCATTCTGGCCTCCGTTTTGCTTGCCGTTTGCGCCGGCGTTCCTTATTTATCGTTCTGGTTGATATCACATCAGTACTTCAAAGAGAATTACAAATGTTTCTTTTCATACTTTTTTTTGTACCCATAGAGTACTTAACCGTGTGATTTTTGATTCCTTGTACAAGGCCATTCTGGCCTCTGTTTTGCATTCCGTTTGCGCCGGCGTGCCTTATTTATCGAACTGGTCGATATCACATCAGTACTTCAAAGAGAATTACAAACATTTTTTCATACATTTTCTTGTACCCATAGAGTACTTAACGGTGTGATTTTTGATTCCTTGTACAAGGCCCTTCTGGCCTCCGATTTGCTTGCCGTTAGCGCCGGCGTGCCTTATTTAATGTTCTGGTCGATATCACATCAGTACTTCAAAGAGAATTACAAACGTTTTTTTTCGTACTTTTTTTTGTACCCATAGGGTACTTAACGGTGTGATATTTGATTCCTTGTAAATGGCCATTCTTCCCTCCGTTTTGCTTGCCGTTTACGCCGGCGTGCATCATTTATCGTTCTGGTCGATATCACATCAGTATTTCAAAGATAATTACAAACGTTTTTTTCGTAATTTTCTTGTACCAATAGAGTACTTATTGGGGTGATTTTTGATTCCTTGTACAAGGCCATTCTTGATTCAGTTTTGCTTGCCGTTTCGGCCGGCGTGCCTTATTTATCGTTCTGGTCGATATCACATCCGTACTAAAAAGCGAATTACAAACGTTTCTTTTCGTACATTTTTTTGTACCCATAGAGTACTTAACGGTGTGATTTTTGATTCCTTGTACAAGGCCATTCTGGCCTCCGGTTTGCTTGCCGTTTACGCCGGCGTGCCTTATTTATCGTTCAGGTCGATATCACATCAGTACTTCAAAGAGAATTACAAACGTTTTTTTCGTACTTTTTTTTGTACCCATAGAGTACTTAACGGTGTGATTTTTTATTTCATCTACACAGCCATTCTGACCTCCGTTTTGCCTGCCGTTTGCGCCGTCGTTCCTTATTTATCGTTCTGGTCGATATCACATCAGTTCTTCAAAGAGAATTTCAAACGTTTTTTTCGTTTTTTTTTGTACCCATAGAGTACTTAACGGTGTGATTTTTTATTCCTTGTACAAGGCCATTCTGGCCTCCGGTTTGCTTGCCGTTTGCGCCGGTGTCCCTTATTTATCGTTCTGGTCGATATCACATCAGTACTTCAATGAGAATTTCAAACTTTTTTTCGTACTTTATTTTGTACCCATAGAGTACTTAACGGTGTGATTTTTGATTCCTTGTACAAGGCCATTCTGGCCTCTGTTTTGCTTGCCGTTTGCACCGGCGTTCCTTATATTTCGTTCTGGTCGATATCACATCAGTACTTCAAAGTGAATTACAAACGTTTTTTCGTACGTTTTTTTGTACCCATTGAGTACTTAACAGTGTGATTTTTGATTCCTTCTACAAGGCCATTCTGGCCTCCATTTTTCTTGCCGTTTGCGCCGGCGTGCCTTATTTATCGTTCTAGTCGATATCACATCAGTACTTCAAAGAGAATTACAAACGTTTTTTTTTCATACTTTTTTGTACCCATAGAGTACTTAATGGTGTGATTTTTATTCCTTGTACAAAACCGTTCTGGCCTCCGTTTTGCTTGCCGTTTGCGCTGGCGCGCCTTATTTATCGTCCTGGTCGATATCATATCAGTACTTCAAAGAGAATTAATTACAAATGTTTTTTTCTTACTTTTTTGTACCCATAGAGTACTTAACGGTGTGATTTTTGATTCCTTGTACAAGGCCATTCTGGCCTTCGTTTTGCTTGCCGTTTTCGCCGGCGTGCCTTATTTATCGTTCTGGTCGATATCACATCAGTACTTCAAAGAGAATTACAAACGTTTTTTTCATACTTTTTTTGTACCCATAGAGTACTTAACGGTGTGTTTTTTGATTCCATGTACACGGCCATTCTGGCCTCCGTTTTGCTTGCCGTTTGCGCCGGCGTTCCTTATTTATCGTTCTGGTCGATATCACATCAGTACTTCAAAGAGAATTACAAATGTTTCTTTTCATACTTTTTTTGTACCCATAGAGTACTTAACAATATGATTTTTGATTCCTTGTACAAGGCAATTCTGGCTTCCGTATTGCATGCCATTTACTCCGGCATGCCTTATTTATCGTTCTGGTCGATATCACATCAGTACTTCAAAGAGAATTACAAACGTTTTTTTCATACATTTTTTTGTACCCATAGAGTACTTAACGGTGTGATTTTTGATTCCTTGTACAAGGCCATTGTGGCCTCCGATTTGCTTGCTGTTAGCGCCGGCGTGCCTTATTTATCGTTCTGGTCGATATCACATCAGTACTTCAAAGAGAATTGCAAACATTTTTTTTTCGTACTTTTTTTGTACCCATAGGGTACTTAACGGTGTGATATTTGATTCCTTGTACATGGCCATTCTTCCCTCCGTTTTTCTTGCCATTTGCGCCAGCGTGCATCATTTATCATTCTGGTCGATATCACATCAGAATTTCAAAGAGAATTACAAACGTTTTTTTCGTACATTTTTTTGTACCAATAGAGTACTTAATGGGGTGATTTTTGATTCCTTGTACAAGGCCATTCTTGCTTCAGTTTTGCTTGCCGTTTGGGACGGCATGCCTTATTTATCGTTCTGGTCGATATCACATCCGAACGTAAAAGAGAATTACAAACGTTTCTTTTCGTACTTTTTTTGTACACATAGAGTACTTAACGGTGTGATTTTTGATTCCTTCTACAAGGCCATTCTTGCCTCCGTTTACACCGGCGTGCCTTATTTAATGTTCTGGTCGATATCACATTAGTACTTCATAGTGAATTACAAGCGTTTTTTTCGTACTTTTTTTATACCCATAGAGTACTTAACGGTGTGATTTTTGATTTCATGTACACGGCCATTCTGACCTCCGTTTTGCTTGCCGTTTGTGCCGGCGTTCCTTATTTATCGCTCTGGTCGATATCAAATCAGTTTTTCAAAGAGAATTACAAACATTTTTTTTCGTTTTTATGTACCCATAGAGTACTTAACGGTGTGATTTTTTATTCCTTGTACAAGTCCATTCTGGCCTCCGGTTTGCTTGCCGTTTGCGCCGGTGTCCCTTATTTATCGTTCTGGTCGATATCACATCAGTACTTCAAAGGGAATTACAAACTTTTTTTTTCGTACTTTATTTTGTACCCATAGAGTACTTAACGGTGTGATTTTTGATTCCTTGTAAAACGCCATTCTGGCCTCCATTTTGCTTGCCGTTTGCGCCGGCGTTCCTTATATATAGTTCTGGTCGATATCACATCAGTACTTCAAAGTGAATTACAAACGTTTTTTCATACTTTTTTTTTACCCATAGAGTACTTAATGGTGTGACATTTGATTTCTTGTACAAGGCCATTCTGGCCTCCGTTTTGCTTGCCGTTTGCGCCGGAGTCCCTTATTTATCGTTCTGGTCGATATCACATCAGTACTTCAAAGAGAATTACAAACGTTTCTTTTGTACTTTTTTGCACCCATAGAGTACTTAACGGTCTGATTTTTGATTCCTTGTACAAGGCCATTCTGGCCTCCGTTTTGCTTGCCGTTTGCGCCGGCGTGCCTTTTTTTATCGTTCTGGTCGATATCACATCAGTACTTCAAAGAGAATTTCAAACGTTTTTTTTCATTCTTTTTTTTACCCATAGAGTAGTTAACGATGTAATTTTTGATTCCTTGTACAAGGCCATTCTGGCCTCCGTTATGCTTTCCGTTTGCGCCGACGTGCCGTATTTATCGTTCTGGTCGATTTCACATCAGTACTTCAAAGAGAATTAATTACAAACGTTTTTTCGTACTTTTTTTGTACCCATAGAGTACTTAACGGTGTGATTTGAATCCTTTTACAAGGCCATTCTGGCCTTTAGTTTGTTTGCCGTTAGCGCCGGCGTGCCTTATTTATCGTTCTGGTCGATATCACATCAGTACTTCAAAGAGAATTACAAACGTTTTTTTTCGTAATTTTTTTGTACCCATAGAGTACTTAACGGTGTGTTTTTTGATTCCTTGTACAAGGCCATTCTTGCCTCCGTTTTGCTTGCCGTTTGCGCCGGCGTGCCTTATTTATCATTCTGGTCGATATCACATCAGTACTTCAAAGAGAATTCCAAACATTTTTTTTCGTACTTTTTTTCCGCACCCATAGAGTACTTAACCGTGTGATTTTTGATTCCTTGTACAAGGCCATTCTGGCCTCCGTTTTGCTTGCCGTTTGGGCCGGCGTGCCTTATTTATCGTTCTGGTCGATATCACATCAATACTTCAAAGATAGTTACAAACGGTTTTTTTTGTACCCATGGAGTAATTAACGGTGTGATTTTTGATTTCTTGTACAAGGCCATTCTGGCCTCCGTTTTGCTTGCCGTTTGCGCAGGCGTGCCTTATTTATCGTTCTGGTCGATATCACATCAGTACTTCAAACAGAATTACAAACGTTTTTTTCATACTTTTTTTGTACCAATAGAATACTTAACGGTGTGATTTTTGATTCCTTGTGCAAGGCCATTCTGGCCTCCGTTTTTCTTGCCGTTTGCGCCGACGTGCCTTTTTTATCGTTCTGGTCGATATCAGATCAGTACTTCAAAGAGAATTACAAACGTTTTTTGTTCCCATTGAGTAATTAATGGTATTATTTTTGATTCCTTGTACAAGGCCATTCTGGCCTCCATTTTGCTTGCCGTTTGCACCGGCGTGCCTTATTTATTGTTCTGGTCGATATCACATCAGAACTTCAAAGAGATTTACAAACGTTTTTTTCATACTTTTTTTCAACCCATAGAGTACTTAACGGAGTGATTTTTGATTCCTTGTACAAGGCCATTCTGGCCTCCGTTTGCGCCGACGTGCCTTTTTTATCGTTCTGGTCGATATCAGATCAGTACTTCAAAGAGAATTACAAACATTTTTTTTGTACCCATAGAGTAATTAATGGTGTGATTTTTGATTCCTTGTACCAGTCAATTCCGGCCTCCGTTTTGCTTGCCGTTTGCACCGACGTGCCTTATTTATGGTTCTGGTCGATATCACATCAGTACTTCAAAGAGAATTTCAAACATTTTTTTTCATACTTTTTTTTGTACCCATAGAGTACTTAACGGTGTGATTTTTGATTCCTTGTACAAGGCCATTCTGGCCTCCATTTTGCTTGCCGTTTGCGCCAGCGTGCCTTATGTATCATTCTGGTCGATATCACAACAGAAATTCAAAGAGAATTACAAACGTTTTTTTCGTACTTAATTTTTTACCCAAAGAGTACTTAACGGTGTGATTTTAGATTCCTTGAACAAGGGCCTTCTGGCCTCCGTTTTGCTTGCCGTTTCCGCCGGCGTACCTTATTTATCGTTCTGGTCGATATCACATCAGTAATTCAAAGAGAATTACAAACATTTTTTTCGTACTTTTTTTTGTACCCATAGAGTACTTAACGGTGGGATTTTTGATTCCATGTACAAGGCCTTTCTGGCCTCCGTTTTGCTTGCCGTTTGCGACGGTGTGCCTTATTTATCGTTGTGTTCGATATCACATCAGTACTTCAAAGAGAATTACAAACGTTTTTTTTCGTACTTTTTTTGTACCCATATAGTACTTAAAGGTGTGATTTTTGATTCATTGTACAAGGCCATTCTGGCCTCTGATTTGCTCGCCGTTTGCGCCGTCGTTCCTTATTTATCGTTCTGGTCGATATCATATCAGTACTTCAAAGAGAATTAATTACAAACATTTTTTCGTACTTTTTTTGTACCCATAGAGTACTTAACGGTGTGATTTTTGATTCATTGTACAAGGCCATTCTGGCCTCCGTTTTGCTTGCCGTTTGCGCCGGCGTGCCTTATTTATCGTTCTGGTCGATATCACATTAGTACTTCAACGAGAATTACAAACCCTTTTTTTCGTACTTTTTTTTTGTACCCATAGAGTACTTAACGGTATGATATTTGATTCCTTTTACAAGGCCATTCTGGCCTCCGTTTCTCTTGCCGTTTGCGCCGGCGTGCCATTTTTATCGTTCTGGTCAATATCACATCAGTACTTCAAAGAGAATTACAAACGTTTTTTTCGTAATTTCTTTTGTACCAATAGAGTACTTAACGGGGTGATTTTTGATTACTTGAACAAGGCCATTCTGGCCTCCGTTTTGCTAGCCGTTTGGGCCGGCGTGCCTTATTTATCGTTCTGGTCGATATTACATCAGTACTTCAAAGAGAATTACAAACGTTTTTTTCATACATTTTTTTGTACCCATAGAGTACTTAACGGTGTGATTTTTGATTCCTTGTACAAGGCCATTCTGGCCTCCGTTTTGCGTGCCGTTTGCGCCGGCGTGCCTTATTTATCGTTCTAGTCAATATCACATCAGTACTTCAAAGAGAATTACAATATTTTTTTTGTACTTTTTTTTGTACCCACTGAGTACTTTACGGTGTGATTTTTGATTCTTTGTACACGGCCATTCTGGCCTCCGTTTTGCTTGCCGTTGGCGCCGGCGTGCCTTATTTATCGTTCTGGTCGATATCACATTAGTACATCAAAGAGAATTACAAACGTTATTTTTCATTTCTTTTTTGTACCCATAGAGTACTTAACGGTGTGATTTTTTATTCCTTGTACAAGGCCATTCTGGCCTCCGTTTTGCTTGCCGTTTTCGCCGGCCTCCCTTATTTATCGTTCTGGTCGATATCACATCAGTACTTCAAAGAGAATTACAAACGTTTTTTTCGTACCTTTTTTGAACCCATAGAGTACTTAACGGTGTGATTTTTGATTCCTTGTACAAGGCCATTCTGGCCTCTGTTTTGCTTGCCGTTTGCGCCGGTGTGCCTTATTTATCGTTCTTTTTTTTTCGTTTCTTTTTTGTACCCATAGAGTACTTAACGGTGTGATTTTTTATTCCATGTACAAGGCCTTTCTATCTTCCGATTTGCTTGCCGTTTGCGCCGGCGTGCCTTATTTATCGTTCTGGTCGATCGATATCATATATGTACTTCAAAGGGAATTACAAACGTTTTTTTCGTAGTTTTTTTCGTACCCATAGAGTACTTAACAATGTGATTTTTGATTCCTTGTACAAGGCCATTCTTGCCTCCGTTTTGGTTGCAGTTTGAGCCGGCGTGCCTTATTTATCGTTCTGTTCGATATCACATCAGTACTTCAAGGAGAATAACAAACATTTTTTTCGTAATTTTTTTTGTACCCATAGAGTACTTAACGGTGTGATTTTTGATTTCTTGTACAAGGCCATTCTGGCCTCCGATTTGCTTGCCGTTTGCGCCGGCGTGCCTTATTTATCGTTCTGGTCGATATCACATCAGTACTTCAAAGAGAATTAATTACAAACGTTTTTTCGTACTTTTTTTTACCCATAGAGTACTTAACGGTGTGATTTTTTATTTCTTGTACAAGGCCATTCATGCCTCCGTTTTGCTTGCCGTTTGCGCCGGCGTTCCTTATTTATCGTTCTGGTCGATATCACATCTGTACTTCAAAGAGAATTACAAACGTTTTTTTGTACTTTTTTTGTACCCATAGAGTACTTAACTGTGTGTTTTTTGATTCCATGTACACGGCCATTCTGGCCTCCGTTTTGATTGCCGTTTGCGCCGGCGTTCTTTATTTATCGTTCTGGTCGATATCACATCAGTACTTCAAAGAGAATAACAAACGTTTCTTTTCATACTTTTTTTGTACCCATAGAGTACTTAACAGTGTGATTTTTGATTCCTTGTACAAAGCCATTCTGGCCTCCGTTTTGCATGCCGTTTACGCCGGCGTGCCTTATTTATCGTTTTGGTCGATATCACATCAGTACTTCAAAGAGAATTACAAACATTTTTTTCATACCTTTTTTTGAACCCATAGAGTACTTAACGGTGTGATTTTTGATTCCTTGTACAAGGCCATTCTGGCCTCCGATTTGCTTGCCGTTAGCGCTGGCGTGCCATATTTATCGTTCTGGTCGATATCACATCAGTACTTCAAAGAGAATTACAAACGTTTTTTTTCGTACATTTTTTTGTACCCATAGGGAACTTAACGGTGTGATATTTGATTCCTTGTACATGGCCATTCTTCCCTCCGTTTTGCTTGCCGTTTGCACCGGCGTGCATCATTTATCGTTCTAGTCGATATCATATCACTATTTCAAAGAGAATTACAAACGTTTTTTTCGTACTTTTTTTGTACCAATAGAGTATTTAATGGGGTGATTTTTGATTCCTTGTACAAGGCTATTCTAGCTTCAGTTTTGCTTGCCGTTTGGCCCGGCGTGCCTTATTTATTGTTCTGGTCGATATCACATCCGTACTTAAAAGAGAATTACAAACGTTTCTATTCGTACTTTTTTTTGTAAACTTAACGGTGTGATTTTTGATTCCTTGTACAAGGCCATTCTGGCCTCCGTTTTGCTTGCCGTTTGTGCCGGTGTGCCTCATTAATCGTTCTGCTCGATCACATCAGTACTTCAAAGAGAATTACAAACATTTTTTTCGTACTTTTTTTTGTACCCAAAGAATACATAATGGTGTGATTTTTGATTCCTTGTACTAGGCCATTCTGGCCTCCGTTTTGCTTGCTGTTTCCGCCGGCGTGCCTTATTTATCGTTCTGGTCGATATCACATCAGTACTTCTAAGAGAATTACAAATGTTTTTTTTCGTACTTTTTTTTGTACCCAAGAGTACTTAACGGTGTGATTTTTGATTCCTTGTACAAGGCCATTCCGGCCTCCGTTTTGCATGCCGTTTGCGCCGGCGTGGCTTATTTATCGTACTGGTCGATATCACATATGTACCTCAAAGATAATTACAAACATTTTTTTCTTACTTTTTTTTGTACCCATAGAGTACTTAACGGTGTGATTTTTGATTCCTTGTACAAGGCCATTCAGGCCTCCGTTTTGCGTGCCGTTTACCCCAGCGTGCCTTATTTGTCGTTCTGGTCGATATCACATCTGTACTTCAAAGAGAATTACAAACGTTTTTTTTCGTACTTTGTTTTTGTACCCATAGAGAATATAACAGGGTGATATTTGATTCCTTGTACAAGGCCATTCTGGCCTCCGTTTTGCTTGCCGTTTGCGCCGGCGTGCCTTATTTGTCGTTCTGGTCGATATCACATTAGTACTTCAAAAAGAATTACAAACGTTTTTTTTCGTACTTTTTTTTGTATCCAAAGAGTACATAATGGTGTGATTTTTGATTCCTTGTACAAATCCATTCTGGCCTCCGTTTTACTTCCCATTTCCGCCAGTGTGCCCTATTTATCGTTCTGGTCGATATCACATCATTACTTCTAAGAGAATTACAAACGTTTTTTTTCGTACTTTTTTTTGTACCCTACTTTGTGATTTTTGATTCCTTGTACAAGGCCATTCTGGCCTCCGTTTTGCATGCCGTTTCCGCCGGCGTGCCTAATTTATCGCACTGGTCGATATCACATCTGTCCTTCAAAGAGAATTACAAATGTTTTTTTCATACTTTTTTTTGTACCCATAGAGTACTTAACGGTGTGATTTTTGATTCCTTCTACTAGGCCATTCTGGCCTCCGTTTTGCTTGCCGTTTGCGCCGGCGTTCCTTATATATCGTTCTGGTCAATATCACATCAGTACTTCAAAGTGAATTACAAACATTTTTTTCGTACTTTTTTTTTGTACCCATAGAGTACTTAATGGTGTGACTTTTGATTTCTTGTACAAGGCCATTCTGGCCTCCGTTTTCCTTGCCATTTGCGCCGGAGTGCCTTATTTATCGTTTTGGTCGATATCACATCAGTACTTCAAAGAGAATTACAAACGTTTTTTCTTGTACTTTTTTTTGTACCCATAGGGTACTTAACGTTCTGATTTTTGATTCCTTGTACAAGGCCATTCTGGCCTCCGTTTTGCTTGCCGTTTGCACCGGCGTGCCTTTTTTTTTTCATTTTGGTCGATATCACATCAGTACTTCACAGAGAATTACAAACATTTTTTTTCATACTTTTTTTTTACCCATAGAGTACTTAACGGTGTGATTTTTGATTCCTTGTACAAGGCCATTCTGGCCTCCGTTTTGCTTTCCGTTTGCGCAGGCGTGCCTTATTTATCGTTCTGGTCGATTTCACATCAGTACTTCAAAGAGAATTAATTACAAACGTTTTTTTCGTACTTTTTTGTACCCATAGAGTACTTAACGGTGTGATTTTTGATTCCTTTTACAAGGCCATTCTGGCCTTCGTTTTGTTTGCCGTTTGCGCCGGCGTGCCATATTTATCGTTCTGGTCGATATCACATCAGTACTTCAAAGAGAATTACAAACGTTTTTTTTCGTAATTTTTTTTGTACCCAAAGAGTACTTAACGGTGTGATATTAGATTCCTTGTACAAGGCCATTCTGGCCTCCTTTTTGCTTGCCGTTTGCGCCGGCGTGCCTTATTTATCGTTCTGGTCGATATCACATCAGTACTTCAAAGATAATTCCAAATGTTTTTTTTCGTACTTTTTTTCGCACCCATAGAGTACTTAACAGTGTGATTTTTGATTCCTTGTACAAGGCCATTCTGGCCTCCGTTTGGCTTGCCGTTAGGGCCGGCATTCCTTATTTATCGTTCTGGTCGATATCACATCAATACTTCACAGATAATTACAAACGGTTTTTTTGTACCCATAGAGTAATTAACGGTGTGATTTTTGATTCATTGTTCAAGGCCATTCTGGCCTCCGTTTTGCTTGCCGTTTGCGCCGGCGTGCCTTATTTATCGTTCTGGTCAATATCACATAAGTACTTCAAACAGAATTACAAACGTTTTTTCATACTTTTCTTGTACCCATAGAGTACTTAACTTTGTGATTTTTGATTCCTTGTACAAGGCCATTCTGGCCTCCGTTTTTCTTGCCGTTTACGCCGACGTGCCTTTTTTTATCGTTCCGGTCGATATCGGATCTGTACTTCAAAGAGAATTACAAACGTTTTTTTGTTCCCATAGAGTAATTAATGGTATGATTTTTGTTTCCTTGTACCAGGCCATTCTGGCCTCCATTTTGCTTGCCGTTTGCGCCGACGTGCCTTATTTATCGTTTTGGTCGTTAGCACATCAGTACTTCAAAGTGAATTACAAATGTTTTTTTAGTACGCTTTTTGTACCCATAGAGTACTTAACGGTGTGATTTTTGATTCCTTGTACAAGGCCATTCTGGCCTCCGTTTGCGCCGACGTGCCTTTTTTATCGTTCCGGTCGATATCAGATCAGTACTTCAAAGAGAATTACAAACGTTTTTTTCGTACTTAATTTTTTACCCATAGAGTACTTAACGGTGTGATTTTAGATTCCTTGTACAAGGCCATTCTGGCCTCCGCTTCCGCCACCGGCGTGACTTATTTATCGTTCTGGTCGATATCACATCAGTACTTCAAAGAGAATTACAAACATTTTTTTCGTACTTTGTTTAGTACCCAGAGAGTACTTAACGGTGTGATTTTAGATTCCATGTACAAGGGCCTTATGGCCTCCGTTTTGCTTGCCGTTTCCGCCGGCGTGCCTTATTTATCGTTCTGGTCGATATCACATCAGTACTTCAAAGAGAATTACAAACGTTTTTTTCATACTTTTTTTTGTACCCATAGAGTACTTAACGGTGTGATTTTTTATTCCTTGTATAAGGCCATTTTGGCCTCCGTTTTTCTTGCCGTTTGCGCCGGTGTGCCTTATTTATCGTTGTGTTCGATATCACATCAGGACTTCAAAGAGAATTACTAACGTTTTTTTCGTACTTTTTTTTCTACCCATAGAGTACTTAAAGGTGTGATTTTTGATTCCTTGGACAAGGCCATTCTGGCCTCCGATTTGCATGGCGTTTGCGCCGGCGTGCCTTATTTATCGTTCTGGTCGATATCACATCAGTACTTCAAAGAGAATTAATTACAAACATTTTTTTCGTACTTTTTTTGTACCCATAGAGTACTTAACGGTGTGATTTTTGATTCATTGTACAAGGCCATTCTGGCCTCCGTTTTGCTTGCCATTTGCGCCGGCGTGTCTTATTTATCGTTCTGGTCAATATCACATTAGTACTTCCAAGAGAATTACAAACGCTTTTTTTCATACTTTTTTTGTACCCATAGAGTACTTAACGGTGTGATATTTGATTCCTGGTACCAGGCCATTCTAGCCAACGTTTCTCTTGCCGTTTGTGCCGGCGTGCCTTTTTTTATCGTTCTGGTCAATATCACATCAATACTTCAAAGAGAATTACAAACATTTTTTTTCGTACTTTTTTTGTACCAATAGATTACTTAACGGGGTGATTTTTGACTACTTGAACAAGGACATTCTGGCCTCCATTTTGCTTGCCGTTTGGGCCGGCGTGCCTTATTTATCGTTCGGGTCGATATTAAGTAAGTACTTCAAAGAGAATTACAAACGTTTTTTTCGTACTTTTTTTTGTACCCATAGAGTACTTAACGGTGTGATTTTTGATTCCTTGTACAAGGCCATTCTGGCCTCTGATTTGCTTGCCGTTTGCGCCGGTGTGCCTATCTTTCTAGTCGATATCACATCAGTACTTTAAAGAGAATTACAAACGTTTTTTTCATACTTTTTTTGGGTACACATAGAGTACTTAACTGTGTGATTTTTGATTTCTTGTAAAAGGACATTCAGGCCTCTGTTTTGCTTGCCGTATGCGCCGGCATGCCTTATTTATCGTTCTGGTCGATATCACATCAGTACTTCAAAGAGAATTACAAACGTTTTTCGTACTTTTTTTGTACCCATAGAGTACTTAACGGTGTGATTTTTGATTCCTTGTATAAGGCCATTCTGGCCTCGGTTTTGCTTGCTGTTTGCGCCGGTGTGCCTTATTTATCGTTCTGGTCGATATCACATCAGTACTTCAAAGAGAATTAATTACAAACATTTTTTTCATACTTTTTTTGTACATGTAGAGTACTTAACGGTGTGATTTTTGATTCCTTGTACAATGCCATTCTGGCCTCCGTTTTGCTTGCCGTTTGCGCCAGCGTGCCTTATTTATCGTTCTGGTCGATATCACATCAGTACTTCAAAGAGAATTACAAACGCTTTTTTCATACTTTTTTTGTACCCATAGAGTACTTAACGGTGTGATATTTCATTCCTTTCACACGGCCATTCTGGCCTCTGTTTCTCTTGCCGTTTGCGCCGGCGTGCCTTTTTTATCGTTCTGGTCAATATCACATCAGTACTTCAAAGAGAATTACAAACGTTTTTTTTCGTACTTTTTTTTTGTACCAATAGAGTACTTAACGGGGTGATTTTTGATTCCTTAAACAAGGCCATTCTGGCCTCCGTTTGGCGTGCCGTTTGCGCCGGCGTTCCTTATTTATCGTTCTGGTTGATATCACATCAGTACTTAAAAGAGAATTACAAAAGTTATTTTCGTACTTTTTTTTGAACCCATAGAGTACTTAACGGTGTGATTTTTGATTCCTTGTACACGGCCATTCTGGCCTCCGTTTTGCTTGCCGTTTGCGCCGGCGTGCCATATTTATCGTTCTGGTCGATATCACATCAGTACTTCAAAGATAATTCCAAATGTTTTTTTTCGTACTTTTTTTCGCACCCATAGAGTACTTAACAGTGTGATTTTTGATTCCTTTTACAAGGCCATTCTGGCCTCCGTTTGGCTTGCCGTTAGGGCCGGCATTCCTTATTTATCGTTCTGGTCGATATCACATCAATACTTCACAGATAATTACAAACGGTTTTTTTGTACCCATAGAGTAATTAACGGTGTGATTTTTGATTCATTGTACAAGGCCATTCTGGCCTCCGTTTTGCTTGCCGTTTGCGCCGGCGTGCCTTATTTATCGTTCTGGTCGATATCACATAAGTACTTCAAACAGAATTACAAACATTTTTTCATACTTTTCTTGTACCCATAGAGGACTTAACTTTGTGATTTTTGATTCCTTGTACAAGGCCATTCTGGCCTCCGTTTTTCTTGCCGTTTGCGCCGACGTGCCTTTTTTTATCTTTCTGGTCGATATCAGATCTGTACTTCAAATAGAATTACAAACGTTTTTTTGTTCCCATAGAGTAATTAATGGTATGATTTTTGTTTCCTTGTACCAGGCCATTCTGGCCTCCATTTTGCTTGCCGTTTGCGCCGACGTGCCTTATTTATCGTTTTGGTCGTTAGCACATCAAGACTTCAAAGTGAATTACAAATGTTTTTTTCGTACTCTTTTTGTACCCATAGAGTACTTAACGGTGTGATTTTTTATTCCTTGTACAAGGCCATTCTGGCCTCCATTTGCGCCGACGTGCCTTTTTTATCGTTCTGGTCGATATCGGATCAATACTTCATAGAGAATTACAAACGTTTTTTTCGTACTTAATTTTTTACCCATAGAGTACTTAACGGTGTGATTTTAGATTCCTTGTACAAGGGCCTTCCGGCCTCCGTTTTGCTTGCCGTTTCCACCGGCGTGACTTATTTATCGTTCCGGTCGATATCACATCAATATTTCAAAGAGAATTACAAACATTTTTTTCGTACTTTGTTTAGTACCCATAGAGTACTTAACGGTGTGATTTTAGATTCCATGTACAAGGGCCTTATGGCCTCCGTTTTGCTTGCCGTTTCCGCCGGCGTGCCTTATTTATCGTTCTGGTCGATATCACATCAGTACTTCAAAGAGAATTACAAACGTTTTTTTCATACTTTTTTTTGTACCCATAGAGTACTTAACGGTGTGATTTTTTATTCTTTGTATAAGGCCATTCTGGCCTCCGTCTTGCTTGCCGTTTGCGCCGGTGTGCCTTATTTATCGTTGTGTTCGATATCACAACAGGACTTCAAAGAGAATTACTAACGTTTTTTTCGTACTTTTTTTTGTACCCATAGAGTACTTAAAGGTGTGATTTTTGATTCCTTGGACAAGGCCATTCTGGCCTCCGATTTGCTTGCCGTTTGCGCCGGCGTGCCTTATTTATCGTTCTGGTCGATATCACATCAGTACTTCAAAGAGAATTAATTACAAACATTTTTTTCATACTTTTTTTGTACCCATAGAGTACTTAACGGTGTGATTTTTGATTCATTGTACAAGGCCATTCTGGCCTCCGTTTTGCTTGCCATTTGCGCCGGCGTGTCTTATTTATTGTTTTGGTCGATATCACATTAGTAGTTCCAAGAGAATTACAAACGCTTTTTTTCATACTTTTTTTTGTACCCATAGAGTACTTAACGGTGTGATATTTGATTCCTGGTACCAGGCCATTCTAGCCAACGTTTCTCTTGCCGTTTGTGCCGGCGTGCCTTTTTTTATCGTTCTGGTCAATATCACATCAGTACTTCAAAGAGAATTACAAACATTTTTTTTAGTACTTTTTTTTGTACCAGTAGATTACTTAACGGGGTGATTTTTGATTACTTGAACAAGGACATTCTGGCCTCCATTTTTCTTGCCGTTTGGGCCGGCGTGCCTTATTTATCGTTCGGGTCGATATTAAGTAAGTACTTCAAAGAGAATTACAAACGTTTTTTTCGTACTTTTTTTTGTACCCATAGAGTACGTAACGGTGTGATTTTTGATTCCTTGTACAAGGCCATTCTGGCCTCTGTTTTGCTTGCCGTTTGCGCCGGTGTGCCTATCGTTCTAGTCGATATCACATCAGTACTTTAAAGAGAATTACAAACGTTTTTTTCATACTTTTTTGGGAACACATAGAGTACTTAACTGTGTGATTTTTGATTTCATGTAAAAGGACATTCAGGCCTCTGTTTTGCT
Organism: Gentiana dahurica var. dahurica; assembly: GCA_024500145.1. Classification (NCBI taxonomy): domain Eukaryota; kingdom Viridiplantae; phylum Streptophyta; class Magnoliopsida; order Gentianales; family Gentianaceae; genus Gentiana; species Gentiana dahurica. The sequence continues at coordinate 55,842,701 of CM044897.1, read as the reverse complement.
TGCCGTTTGCGCCGGCATGCCTTATTTATCGTTCTGGTAGATATCACATCAGTACTTCAAAGAGAATTACAAACGTTTTTCGTACTTTTTTTGTACCCATAGAGTACTTAACGGTGTGATTTTTGATTCCTTGTATAAGGGCATTCTGGCCTCGGTTTTGCTTGCTGTTTGCGCCGGTGTGCCTTATTTATCGTTCTGGTCGATATCACATCAGTACTTCAAAGAGAATTAATTACAAACATTTTTTTCATACTTTTTTTTGTACATATAGAGTACTTAACGGTGTGATTTTTGATTCCTTGTACAATGCCATTCTGGCCTCCGTTTTGCTTGCCGTTTGCGCCAGCGTGCCTTATTTATCGTTCTGGTCGATATCACATCAGTACTTCAAAGAGAATTACAAACGCTTTTTTCATACTTTTTTTTGTACCCATAGAGTACTCAACGGTGTGATATTTAATTCCTTGCACACGGCCATTCTGGCCTCCGTTTCTCTTGCCGTTTGCGCCGGCGTGGCTTTTTTATCGTTCTGGTCAATATCACATCAGTACTTCAAAGAGAATTACAAACGTTTTTTTTCGTACATTTTTTTTGTACCAATAGAGTACTTAACGGGGTGATTTTTGATTCCTTAAACAAGGCCATTCTGGCCTCCGTTTGGCGTGCCGTTTGCGCCGGCGTTCCTTATTTATCGTTCTGGTTGATATCACATCAGTACTTAAAAGAGAATTACAAAAGTTATTTTCGTACTTTTTTTTGAACCCATAGAGTACTTAACGGTGTGATTTTTGATTCCTTGTACACGGCCATTCTGGCCTCCGTTTTGCTTGCCGTTTGCGCCGGCGTGCCATATTTATCGTTCTGGTCGATATCACATCAGTACTTCAAAGAGAGTTACAAACGTTTTTTTTCGTTTCTTTTTTGTACCCATAGTACTTAACGGTGTGATTTTTTATTCCTTGTACAAGGCCTTTCTGTCTTCCGTTTTGCTTGCCGTTTTCGCCGGCGTCCCTTATTTATCGTTCTGGTTGATATCACATCAGAACTTCAAAGAGAATGACAAACATTTTTTTTCGTACTTTTTTTTGTACCAATAGAGTACTTAACGGTGTGATTTTTTATTCCTTGAACACGGCCATTCTGGCCTCCGTTTTGCTTGCCGTTTGCACCAGCGTGCCTTATTTATCGTTCTGGTCGATATCACATCAGTACTTCAAAGAGAATTACAAATGTTTCTTCATACTTTTTTTTGTACCCATAGAGTAGTTAACGGTGTGATATTTGATTCCTTCTACAAGGCCATTCTGGCCTCCGTTTTGCTTGCTGTTTGTGCCGGCGTGCCTTATTTATCGTTCTGGTAGATATCACATCAGTACTTCAAAGAGAATTACAAACGTTTTTTTCGTACTTTTTTTGTACCCATAGAGTACTTAACGGTGTGATTTATTATTCCTTGTACAAGGCCATTCTGGCCTCCGATTTGCTTGCCGTTTGCGCCGGCATGCCTTGTTTATCGTTCTGGTCTATATCACATCAGAACTTCAAAGAGAATTACAAACGTTTTTTTTTCGTACCCATAGAGTACTTAACAATGTGATTTTTGATTCCTTGTACAAGGCTATTATGGCCTCCGTTTAGCTTGTTGTTTGCGCCGGTGGGCCTTATTTATCGTTCTGGTCGATATCACATCAGTACTTCAAAGAGAATTAATTACAAACATTTTTTTCGTACTTTTTTTTTGTACCTATAGAGTACTTAACGGTGTGATTTTTGATTCCTTGTACAAGGCCATTCTGGCCTCCGTTTTGCTTGCCGTTTGCGCCGGCGTGCCTTATTTATCTTTCTGGTCGATATCAGATCAGTACTTTAAAGAGAATTACAAACGCTTTTTTCGTACTTTTTTTTGTACCCATAGAGTACTTAACGGTGTGATTTTTTATTCCTTGAACACGGCCATTCTGGCCTCCGTTTTGCTTGCCGTTTGCACCAGCGTGCCTTATTTATCGTTCTGGTCGATATCACATCAGTACTTCAAAGAGAATTACAAACGTTTTTTCATACTTTTTTTTGTACCCATAGAGTAGTTAACGGTGTGATATTTGATTCCTTCTACAAGGCCATTCTGGCCTCCGTTTTGCTTGCTGTTTGTGCCGGCGTGCCTTATTTATCGTTCTGGTCGATATCACATCAGTACTTCAAAGAGAATTACAAACGTTTTTTTCGAAATTTTTTTGTACCCATAGAGTTCTTAACGCTATGATTTTTTATTCCTTGTACAAGGCCATTCTGGCCTCCGATTTGCTTGCCGTTTGCGCCGGCGTGCCTTATTTATCGTTCTAGTCGATATAACTTCAGTACTTCAAAGAGAATTACAAACGTTTTTTTTCCGTACCCATAGAGTACTTAACAATGTGATTTTTGATTCCTTGTACAAGGCTATTCTGGCCTCCGTTTAGCTTGCTGTTTGCGCCGGTGTGCCTTATTTATCGTTCTGGTCGATATCACATCAGTACTTCAAAGAGAATTAATTACAAACAATTTTTCGTACTTTTTTTTTGTACCTATAGAGTACTTAACGGTGTGATTTTTGATTCCTTGTACAAGGCCATTCTGGCCTCCGTTTTGCTTGCCGTTTGCGCCGGCGTGCCCTATTTATATTTCTGGTCGATATCAGATCTGTACTTCAAAGAGAATTACAAACGCTTTTTCGTACTTTTTTTTGTACCCATAGAGTACTTAACGGTGTGATATACGATTCACTGTACAAGGCCATTCTGGCCTCCGTTTCTCTTGCCGTTTGCGACGGCGTGCCTTTTTTATCGTTCTGGTCAATATCACATCAGTACTTCAAAGAGAATTACAAACGTTTTTTTCGTACTTTTTTTTTGTACCAATAGTGTACTTAACGGGGTGAATTTTGATTCCTTAAACAAGGCCATTCTGGCCTCCGTTTGGCGTGCCGTTTGCGCCGGTGTTCCTTATTTATCGTTCTGGTTGATATCACATCAGTACTAAAAAGAGAATTACAAAAGTTATTTTCGTACTTTTTTTTGTACCCATAGAGTACTTAACGGTGTGATTTTTGATTCCTTGTACACGGCCATTCTGGCCTCCGTTTTGCTTGCCGTTTGCGCCGGCGTGCCATATTTATCGTTCTGGTCGATATCACATCAGTACTTCAAAGATAATTACAAACGTTTTTTTCGTTTCTTTTTTGTACCCATAGTACTTAACGGTGTGATTTTTTATTCCTTGTACAAGGCCTTTCTGTCTTCCGTTTTGCTTGCCGTTTTCTCCGGCGTCCCTTATTTATCGTTCTGGCTGATATCACATCAGAACTTCAAAGAGAATGACAAAAAAAAAATTTCGTACTTTTTTTTGTACCCATAGAGTACTTAGCGGTGTGATTTTTTATTCCTTGTACACGGCCATTCTGGCCTCCGTTTTGCTTGCCGTTTGCACCGGCGTGCCTTATTTATCGTTCTGGTCGATATCACATCAGTACTTCAAAGAGAATTACAAACGTTTTTTTTCGTACTTTTTTTCGTACCCAGAGTACTTAACTGTGTGATTTTTGATTCCTTGTACAAGGCCATTCTGGCCTCCGTTTTGCTTGCTATTTGTGCCGGCGTGCCTTATTTATCGTTCTGGTCGATATCACATCAGTAATTCAAAGAGAATTGCAAACGTTTTTTTTCGTACTTTTTTTCGTACCCATAGAGTACTTAACTGTGTGATATTTGATTCCTTATACAAGGCCATTCTGGCCTCCGTTTTGCTTGCCGTTTGCGCGGCGTGCCTTATTTATCGTTCTGGTCGATATCACATCAGTACTTCAAAGAGAATTACAAGCGTTTTTTTCGTACCCATAGAGTACTTAACTGTGTTATTTTTGATTCCTTGTACAAGGCCATTCTGGCCTCCGTTTTGCTTGCCGTTTGCGCCGGCGTGCCTTATTTATCGTTCTGGTCGATATCACATCAGTACTTCAAAGAGAATTACAAACATTTTTTTTCATACTTTTTTTTCGTACCCATAGAGTACTTAACTGTGTGATTTTTGATTCCTTGTCCAAGGCCATTCTGGCCCCCGTTTTGCTTGCCGTTTGCGCCGGCGTGCCTTATTTATCGTTCTGGTCGATATCACATCAGTACTTCAAAGAGAATTACAAACGTTTTTTTTCGTACTTTTTTTCGTACCCATAGAGTACTTAACTGTTTGATTTTTGATTTCTTGAACAAGGCCATTCAGGCCTCCGTTTTGCTTGCCGTTTGCGCCGGCGTGCCTTATTTATCGTTCTGGTCGATATCACATCTGTACTTCAAAGAGAATTACAAACGCTTTTTTTCGTACTATATTTTGTACCCATAGAGTACTTAACGGTGTGATATTTGATTCCTTGTAAAAGGCCATTCTGGCCTACGTTTCGCTTGGCGTTTGCGCCGGCGTGCCTTTTTTATCGTTCTGGTCAATATCACATTAGTATTTCAAAGAGAATTACAAACGTTTTTTTCGTGATTCCATGTATAAGGCCATTCTGGCCTACGTATTGCTTGCCGTTTGGGCTGGCGTGCCTTATTTTTCGTTCTGGTCGATATTACATCAGTACTTAAACGAGAATTACAAATGTTTTTTTCGTACTTTTTTTTGTACCCATAAAGTACTTAACGGTGTGATTTTTGATTCCTTGTACAAGGCCATTCTGGCCTCCATTTTGCATGCCGTTTGCGCCAGTGTGCCTTATTTATCGTTCTGGTCGATATCACATCAGTACTTCAAAGAGAATTACAAAAGTTTTTTTCGTACTTTTTTTGTACCCATAGAGTACTTAACGGTGTGATTTTTTATTCCTTGTACAAGGCTATTCTGTCCTCCGTTTTGCTTGCCGTTTGCGCCAGCGTCCCTTATTTATTGTTCTGGTCGATATCACATCAGTACTTCAAAGAGAATTACAAACTTTTTTTTCATACTTTTTTTTGTACCCATAGAGTACTTAACAGTGTTATTTTTTATTCCTTGTACATGGCCGTTCTGGCCTCCGTTTTGCTTGCCGTTTGCGCCGGCGTGCCTTATTTATGGTTCTGGTCGATATCACATCAATACTTCAAAAAGAATTACAAAACTTTTTTTCATTTCTTTTTTGTACCCATAGAGTACTTAACGGTGTGATTTTTTATTCCTTGTACAAGGCCATTCTGGCCTCCGTTTTGCTTGTCGTTTGCGCCGGCGTCCCTTATTTATCGTACTGGTCGATATCACATCAGTACTTCAAAGAGAATTACAAACTTTTTTTTTGTACTTTTTTTGTACCCATAGAGTACTTAACGGTGTGATTTTTTATTCCTTGTACACGGCCATTCTGGCCTCCGTTTTGCTTGCCGTTTGCGCCGGCGTGCCTTATTTATCGTTCTGGTTGATATCACATCAGTACTTCAAAGAGAATTACAAATGTTTTTTTCATACTTTATTTAGTACCCATAGAGTACTTAACGGTGTGATTTTAGATTCCTTGTACAAGGCCATTCTGGCCTCCGTTTTGCTTGCCGTTTGCGCCGGCGTGCCTTATTTATCGTTCTGGTCGATATCACATCAGTACTTCACAGAGAAATACAAACGCTTTTTTTCATACTTTTTTTTGTACCCATAGAGTTTTAACGGTGTGATATTTGATTCCTTGTACGAGGCCATTCTGGCCTCCGTTTCGCTTGCCGTTTGCTCCGGCGTGCCTTTTTTCTTATTGTTCTGGTCGATATCATATCAGTACTTCAAAGAGAATTACAAACGTTTTTTTCGTACTTTTTTTGGTACAAATAGAGTACTTAACGGGGTGATTTTTGATTCCTTGTACAAGGTCATTCTGGCCTCCGGTTTACTTGCACTTTGGGCCGGCGTGCATTATTTATCGTTCTGGTCGATATTACATCAGTACTTCAAAGAGAATTACAAACGTTTTTTTTCATACTTTTTTTTGTACCCATAGAGTACTTAATGGTGTGATTTTTGATTCCTTGTACACAGCCATTCTGGCCTCCGTTTTGCATGCCGTTTGCGTCGGCGTGCCTTATTTATCGTTCTGGTCGATATCACATCAGTACTCCAAAGAGAATTACAAACGTTTTTTTTCATTCTTTTTTTTGTACCCACAGAGTACTTAACGGTGTGATTTTTGATTTCTTTTACATGGCCATTCATGCCTCCGTTTTGCTTGCCGTTTGCGCCGGCATGCCTTATTTATCGTTCTGGTCGATATCACATCAGTACTTCAAAGAGAATTTCAAACGTTTTTTTTCATACTTTTTTAGTACCCATAGAGCACTTAACGGTGTGATTTTTGATTCCTTGTACAAGGCCATTCTGGCCTCCGCATTGCTTGCCGTTTGCGCCGGCGTGCCTTATTTATCGTTCTGGTCGATATCACAACAGTACTTCAAAGAGAATTACAAACGTTTTTTTCGTACTTTATTTTTACCCATAGAGTACTTAACGGTGTGATTTTAGATTCCTTGTACAAGGCCATTCTGGCCTCCGTTTTGCTTGCCGTTTGCGCCGGCGTGCCTTATTTATCGTTTTGGTCGATATCACATCAGTACTTCAAAGAGAATTTCAAACTTTTTTTTCGTACCTTTTTTGAACCCATAGAGTACTAAACGGTGTGATTTTTGATTCCTTGTACAAGGCCATTCTGGCCTCTGTTTTGCTTGCCGTTTGCGCCGTCGTGCCTTATTTATCGTTCTGTTCGATATCAAATCAGTACTTCAAAGAGAATTACAAACGTTTTTTTCATACTTTTTTTTGTACCCATAGAGTACTTAACGGTGTGATTTTTGATTCCTTGTACAAGGCCATTCTGGCCTCCGATTTGCTTGCCGTTTGCGCCGGCGTGCCTTATTTATCGTTCTTGTCGATATCACATCAGTACTTCAAAGAGAATTAATTACAAACTTTTTTTCGTACTTTTTTTGTACCCATAGAGTACTTAACGGTGTGATTTTTGATTCCTTGTACAAGGCCATTCTGGCCTCCGTTTCGCTTACCATATGCGCCGGCGTGCCTTATTTATCGTTCTGGTCGATATCACATCAGTACTTCAAAGAGAATTACAAACGCTTTTTTTCGTTCTTTTTTTTTGTACCCCATAGAGTACTTAACGGAGTGATATTTGATTCCTTGTACAAGGCCATTCTGGCCTCCGTTTCGCTTGCCGTTTGCGCCGGCGTGCCTTTTTTATTGTTCTAGTCGATATCACATCAGTACTTCAAAGAGAATTACAAACGTCTTGTTCGTACACTTTTTTGTACCAATAGAGTACTTAACGGGGTGCTTTTAGATTCCTTGTACAAGGTCATTCTGGCTTCCGTTTTGCTTGCACTTTGGCCCGGCGTGCCTTATTTTTCGATCTGGTCGATATTACATCAGTACTTAAAGAGAATTACTAATGTTTTTTTTCGTACTTTTTTTTGTACCCATAGAGTACTTAACGGTGTGATTTTTGATTCCTTGTACAAGGCCATTCTGGCCTCTGTTTTGCGTGCTGTTTGCGCCGGCGTGCCTTATTCTCGTTCTGGTCGATATCACATCAGTACTTCAAAGAGAATTACAAAAGTTTTTTTTTCGTACTTTTTTTTTGTACCCATAGAGTACTTAACGATATGATTTTTGATTCCTTGTACACGGCCATTCAGGCCTCCGTTTTGCTTGCGGTTTGCGCCGGCGTGCCTTATTTATCGTTCTGGTCGAATCACATCAGTACTTCAAAGAGAATTACAAACGTTTTTTTTTGGTTTTTTTTTTGTACCCATAGAGTACTTAACGGTGTGATTTTTAATTCCTTGTACAAGTCCATTCTGGCCTCTGTTTTGCTTGCCGTTTGCTCCGGCGTCCCTTATTTATCGTTCTGGTCGATATCACATCAGTACTTTAAAGAGAATTAATTACAAACGTTTTTTTCGTACTTTTTTTGTACCCAAAGAGTACTTAACGGTGTGATTTTGGATTCCTTGTACAAGGCCATTCTGGCCTACGTTTTGCTTGCCGTTTGCGCCTGCGTGCCATATTTATCATTCTGGTCGATATCACATCAGTACTTCAAAGAGAATTACAAATGTTTTTTTTCGTACTTTTTTTTGTACCCATAGAGTACTTAACGGTGTGATATTTGATTCCTTGTACAAGGCCATTCTGGCCTCCGTTTTGCTTGCCGTTTGCGCCGGCGTGCCTTATTTATCGTTCTGGTCGATATCACATCAGTACTTCAAAGAGAATTACAAACGTTTTTTTCGTACTTTTTTTCGTACCCATAGAGTACTTAACAGTGTGATTTTTGATTCCTTGTACAAGGCCATTCTGGCCTCCGTTTTGCTTGCCGTTTGTGCCGGCGTGCCTTATTTATCGTTCTGGTCGATATCACATCAGTACTTCAAAGAGAATTACAAACATTTTTTTTCGTACTTTTTTTCGTACCCATAGAGTACTTAACTGTGTGATTTTTGATTCCTTGTACATGGCCATTCTGGCCTCCGTTTTGCTTGCCGTTTGCGCCGGCGTGCCTTATTTATCGTTCTGGTCGATATCACATCAGTACTTCAAAGAGAATTACAAACGTTTTTTTGTACTTTTTTTCGTACCCATAGAGTACTTAACGGTGTGATTTTTGATTCCTTGTACAAGGCCATTCTGGCCTCCGTTTTGCTTGCCGTTTGCCGTGTGCCTTATTTATCGTTCTGGTCGATATCACATAAGTACTTCAAAGAGAATTACAAACATTTTTTTTCGTACTTTTTTTTGTACCCATAGAGTACTTAACGGTGTGATATTTGATTCCTTGTACAAGGCCATTCTGGCCTCCGTTTTGCTTGCCGTTTTCGCCGTCGTGCCTTATTTATCGTTCTGGTCGATATCACATCTGTACTTCAAAGAGAATTAGAAACATTTTTTTTCGTACTTTTTTTCCGTACCTATAGAGTACTTAACCGTGTGATTTTTGATTCCTTGTACAAGGCCATTCTGGCCTCCTTTTTGCTTGCCGTTGTTGGCCGGCGTGCCTTATTTATTGATCTGGTCGATATCACATCAATACTTCAAAGAGAAATACAAACATTTTTTTCTACCCATAGAGTAATTAACGGTGTGATTTTTGATTCCTTGTACAAGGCCATTCTGGCCTCCGTTTTGCTTGCCGTTTGCGCCGGCGTGCCTTATTTATCGTTCTGGTCGATATCACATCAGTACTTCAAAGAGAATTACAAACATTTTTTTTCAGACTTTTTTTCGTACCCATAGAGTACTTAACTGTGTGATTTTTGATTCCTTGTACAAGGCCATTCTGGCCTCCGTTTTGCTTGCCGTTTGCGCCGGCGTGCCTTATTTATCGTTCTGGTCGATATCACATCAATACTTCAATGAGAATTACAAACGTTTTTTTGTACCCATAGAGTAATTAACGGTGTGATTTTTGATTCCTTGTACAAGGCCATTCTGGCCTCCGTTTTGCTTGCCGTTTGCGCCGGAGTGCCTTATTTATCGTTCTGGTCGATATCACATCCGTACTTCATAGAGAATTACAAACTTTTTTTTTCATACTTTTTTTTTGTACCCATAGAGTACTTAACGGTGTGATTTTTGATTCCTTGTAAAAGGCCATTCTGGACTCCGTTTTGCTTTCCTTTTGCGCCGGCGTGCCTTTTTTTAACGTTCTGGTCGATATCACATCCGTACTTCAAAGAGAATTACAAACATTTTTTTGTACCCATAGAGTAATTAACAGTGTTATTTTTTATTCCTTGTACAAGGCCGTTCTGGCCTCCGTTTTGCTTGCCGTTTGCGCCGGCGTGCCTTTTTTATCCTTCTGGTCGATATGACATCAGTACTTCAAAGAGAATTTCAAACGTTTTTTTTCATACTTTTTTTGTACCCATAGAGTACTTAACGGTGTGATTTTTGATTCCTTGTACAAGGCCATTCTGGCCTCCGTTTTGCTTGCCGTTTGTGCCGGAGTGCCTTTTTATCCTTCCGGTCGATATCACATCAAGATTTCAAAGAGAATTTCAAACGTTTTTTCATACTTTTTTTGTACCCATAGAGTACTTAACGGTGTGATTTTTGATTTCTTGTACAAGGCCATTCGGCCTCCGTTTTGCTTGCCGTTTGCGCCGGCGTGCCTTATTTATCGTTCTGGTCGATATCACATAAGTACTTCAAAGAGAATTACAAAGTTTTTTTTTTCGTACCCATAGAGTACTTAATGTGTGATTTTTGATTCCTTGTACAAGGCCATTCGGCCTCACGTTTCGCTTGCCGTTTGGCGGCGTGCGTTATTTATCGATCTAGTCGATATCACATCAATACTTCAAAGAGAATTACAAACGCTTTTTTGTACCCATAGAGTAATTAACGGTGTGATTTTTGATTCCTTGTACAAGGCCATTCTGGCCTCCGTTTTGTTTGCCGTTTGCGCCGGCGTGCCTTATTTATCGTTCTGGTCGATATCACATCCGTACTTCATAGAGAATTACAAAAAAAAAATTTCATACTTTTTTTTGTACCCATAGAGTACTTAACGGTGTGATTTTTGATTCCTTGTACAAGGCCATTTTGCCTTTTGCGCCGACGTGCCTTTTTTTTAACGTTCTGGTCGATATCACATCCGTACTTTAAAGAGAATTACAAACATTTTTTTGTACCCATAGAGTAATTAACAGTGTTATTTTTTATTCCTTGTACAAGGCCATTCTGGCCTCCGTTTTGCTTGCCGTTTGCGCCGGCGTGCCTTTATTTATCCTTCCGGTCGATATCACATCAGTACTTCAAAGAGAATTTCAAACGTTTTTTTTCATACTTTTTTTTGTACCCATAGAGTACTTAACGGTGTGATTTTTGATTCCTTGTACAAGGCCATTCTATACTCCGTTTTGCTTGCCGTTTGCGCCGGCGTGCCTTATTTATCGTTCTGGTCGATATCACATCTGTACTTCAAAGAGAATTACAAAAGTTTTTTTTTCGTACTTTTTTTTCGTACCCATAGAGTACTTAACAGTGTGATTTTTGATTCCTTGTACAAGGCCATTCTGGCCTATGTTTCGCTTGCCGCTGTTGGCCGGCGTGCCTTATTTATCGATCTAGTCGATATCACATCAATACTTCAATGAGAATTACAAACGTTTTTTTGTACCCATAGAGTAATTAACGGTGTGATTTTTGATTCCTTGTACAAGGCCATTCTGGCCTCCGTTTTGCTTGCCGTTTGCGCCGGCGTGCCTTATTTATCGTTCTGGTCAATATCACATCCGTACTTCATAGAGAATTACAAACTTTTTTTTTCATACTTTTTTTTGTACCCATAGAGTACTTAACGGTGTGATTTTTGATTCCTTGTACAAGGCCATTCTGGACTCCGTTTTGCTTGCCTTTTGCGCCGACGTGCCTTTTCTTAACGTTCTGGTCGATATCACATCCGTACTTCAAAGAGAATTACAAACATTTTTTTGTACCCATAGAGTAATTAACAGTGTTATTTTTTATTCCTTGTACAAGGCCATTCTGGCCTCCGTTTTGCTTGCCGTTTGCGCCGGCGTGCCTTTTTTTATCCTTCTGGTCGATATCACATCAGTACTTCAAAGAGAATTTCAAACGTTTTTTTTCATACTTTTTTTTGTACCCATAGAGTACTTAACGGTGTGATTTTTGATTCTTGTACAAGGCCATTATGGCCTCCGTTTTTGCTTCGTTTACCGGCGTGCCTTTTTATCCTTCCGTCGATATCACATCAAGATTTCAAAGAGAATTTCAAACGTTTTTTCATACTTTTTTTGTACCCATAGAGTACTTAACGGTGTGATTTTTGATTCTTGTACAAGGCCATTCTGCCTCCGTTTTGCTTGCCATTTGGCGGCCTTTTATTTATCGTTCGTCGATATCACATCAGTACTTCAAAGAGAATTACAAACGTTTTTTTCAGACTTTTTTTCGTACCCATAGAGTACTTAACTGTGTGATTTTTGATTCCTTGTACAAGGCCATTCTGGCCTCCGTTTTGCTTGCCGTTTGCGCCGGCGTGCCTTATTTATCGATCTAGTCGATATCACATCAGTACTTCAAAGAGAATTACAAACGTTTTATTTCGTACTTTTTTTCGTACCCATAGACTACCTAACTGTGTGATATTTGATTCCTTGTACAAGGCCATTCTGGCCTCCGTTTTTCTTGCCGTTTGCGCCGGCGTGCCTTATTTTTCGTTCTGGTCGATATCACATCAGTACTTCAAAGAGAATTACAAAAAAAAATTTCATACTTTTTTCGTACCCATAGAGTACTTAACTGTGTGATTTTTGATTCCTTGTACAAGGCCATTCTGGCCTCCGTTTTGCTTGCCTTTTGCGCGACGTGCCTTTTTTTAACGTTCCGGTCGATATCACATCCGTATTCAAAGAGAATTACAAACATTTTTGTACCCATAGAGTAATTAATGGTGTTATTTTTATTCCTTGTACAAGGCCATTCTGGCCTCCGTTTTGCTTGCCGTTTGTGCGCGTGCCTTTATTTATCCTTCTGGTCGATATCACATCAGTACTTCAAAGAGAATTTCAAACGTTTTTTTCATACTTTTTTGTACCCATAGAGTACTTAACGGTGTGATTTTTGATTCCTTGTACAAGGCCATTCTGGCCTCCGCTTTGCTTGCCGTTTGCGCCGGCGTGCCTTATTTATCGTTCTGGTCGATATCACATCCGTACTTCAAAGAGAATTACAAACGTTTTTTTCGTACTTTATTTTGTACCCATAGAGTACTTAACGGTGTGATTTTAGATTCCTTGTACAAGGCCATTCTGGCCTCCGTTTTGCTTGCCGTTTGCACCGGCGTGCCTTATTTATCGTTTTGTTCGATATCACATCAGTACTTCAAAGAGAATTACAAACGTTTTTTTCGTACCTTTTTTGAACCCATCGAGTACTTAACGGTGTGATTTTTGATTCCTTGTACAAGGCCATTCTGGCCTCTGTTTTGCTTGCCGTTTGCGCCGTCGTGCCTTATTTATCGTTCTGTTCGATATCACATCAGTACTTCCAAGAGAATTACAAACGTTTTTTTCATACATTTTTTTGTACCCATAGATTACTTAACGGTGTGATTTTTGATTCCTTGTACAAGGCCATTATGGCCTCCGATTTGCTTTCCGTTTGCGCCGGCGTGCCTTATTTATCGTTCTTGTCGATATCACATCAGTACTTCAAAGAGAATTAATTACAAACTTTTTTTCGTACTTTTTTTTGTACCCATAGAGTACTTAACGGTGTTATTTTTGATTCCTTGTGCAAGGCCATTCGGGCCTCCGTTTTGCTTGCCATTTGCGCCGGCGTGCCTTATTTATCGTTCTGGTCGATATCACATTAGTACTTCAAAGAGAATTACAAACGCTTTTTTTCGTTTTTTTTTGTACCCATAGAGTACTTAATGGAGTGATATTTGATTCCTTGTACAAGGCCATTCTGGCCTATGTTTCGCATGCTGTTTGCGCCGGCGTGCCTTTTTTTATTGTTCTAGTCGATATCACATCAGTACTTCAAAGAGAATTACAAACGTCTTTTTCGTACTTTTTTTGTACCAATAGAGTACTTAACGGGGTGCTTTTTGATTCCTTGTACAAGGTCATTCTGGCTTCCGTTTTGCTTGCACTTTGGCCCGGCGTGCCTTATTTATCGTTCTGGTCGATATTACATCAGTACTTAAAGAGAATTACTAATGTTTTTTTTCGTACTTTTTTTTGTACCCATAGAGTACTTAACGGTGTGATTTTTGATTCCTTGTACAAGGCCATTCTGGCCTCTGTTTTATGTGTCGTTTGCGCCGGCGTGCCTTATTTCTCGTTCTGGTCGATATCACATCAGTACTTCAAAGAGAATTACAAAAGTTTTTTTTCGTAATTTTTTTTGTACCCATAGAGTACTTAACGGTGTGATTTTTGATTCTTGTACACGGCCATTCGCCTCCGTTTTGCTTGCCGTTATACCGGCGTGCCTTATTTATCGTTCTGGTCGAATCACATCAGTACTTCAAAGAGAATTACAAACGTTTTTTTTTGGTTTTTTTTTGTACCCATAGAGTACTTAACGGTGTGATTTTTAATTCCTTGTACAAGGCCATTCTGGCCTCTGTTTTGCTTGCCGATTGCTCCGGCGTCCCTTATTTATCGTTCTGGTCGATATCACGTCAGTACTTTAAAGAGAATTAATTACAAACGTTTTTTCGTACTTTTTTGGTACCCAAAGTGTACTTAACGGTGTGATTTTTGATTCCTTGTACAAGGCCATTCTGGCCTACGTTTTTCTTGCCGTTTGCGCCGGCGTGCCTTATTTATCGTTCTGGTCGATATCACATCAGTACTTCAAAGAGAATTAGAAACGTTTTTTTTTCGTACTTTTTTTTGTACCCATAGAGTACTTAACGGTGTGATATTTGATTCCGTGTACAAGGCCATTCTGGCCTCCGTTTTGCTTGCCGTTTGCGCCGGCGTGCCTTATTTATCGTTCTGGTCGATACCACATCAGTACTTCAAAGAGAATTACAAACGTTTTTTTTCGTACTTTTTTTTGTACCAATAGAGTACTTAACTGTGTGATTTTTGATTCCTTGTACAAGGCCATTCTGGCCTCCGTTTTGCTTGCCGTTTGGGCCGGCGTGCCTTATTTATCGTTCTGGTCGATATCACATCAGTACTTCACAGAGAATTACAAACGTTTTTTTTCGTACTTTTGTTTGTACCCATAGAGTACTTAACGGTGTGATTTTTGATTCCTTGTACATGGCCATTCTGGCCTCCGTTTTGCTTGCCGTTTGTGCAGGCATGCCTTATTTATCGTTCTGGTCGATATCACATCAGTACTTCAAAAAGAATTACAAACGTTTTTTTTGTACTTTTTTTTGTACCCATAGAGTACTTAACGGTGTGATTTTTTATTCCTTGTACACGGCCATTCCGGCCTCCGTTTTGCTTGCCGTTTGCGCCGGTGTGCCTTATTTATCGTTCTGGTCGATATCATATCTGTACTTCAAAGAGAATTACAAACGTTTTTTTTTTCGTACTTTTTTTGTACCCATAGTGTACTTAACGGTGTGATATTTGATTCCTTGTACAAGGCCATTCTGGCCACCGTTTCGCTTGCCGTTTTCGCCGTCGGGCCTTATTTATCGTTCCGGTCGATATCACATCAGTACTTCAAAGAGAATTACAAACGTTTTTTCGTACTTTTTTCCATACCTATAGAGTACTTAACCGTGTGATTTTTGATTCCTTGTACAAGGCCATTCTGGCCTCCTTTTAGCTTGACGTTGTTGGCCGGCATGCCTTATTTATCGATCTGGTCGATATCACATCAATACTTCAACGAGAATTACAAACAATTTGTTTGTACCCATTGAGTAATTAACGGTGTGATTTTTGATTCCTTGTACAAGGCCATTCTGGCCTCCATTTTGCTTGCCGTTTGCGCCGGCGTGCCTTATTTATCGTTTTGATCGATATCACATCAGAACTTCAAAGAGAATTACAAACGTTTTTTTTCATACTTTTTTGTACCCATAGAGTACTTAACGGTGTTATTTTTGATTCCTTGTAGAAGGCCATTCTGGACTCCGTTTTGCTTGCCGATTGCGCCGACGTGCCTTTTTTTTATCGTTCTGGTCGATATCACATCAGTACTTCACAGAAGAATTACAAACGTTTTTTTTGTACCCATATAGTAATTGACAGTGTGATTTTTGATTCCTTGTACACGGCCATTCTGGCCTCCATTTTGCTTGCCGTTCGCGCCGGCGTGCCTTATTTATCGTTCTGGTCGATATCACATCATTACTTCAAAGAGAATTTCAAACGTTTTTTTTCATAATTTTTTTGTACCCATAGAGTACTTAACGGTGTGATTTTTGATTCCTTGTACAAGGCCATTCTGGCCTCCGTTTTGATGGCCGTTTGCGCAGACGTGCCTTATTTATCGTTTTGGTCGATATGACCACAGTACTTCGAAGAGAATTACAAACATCTTTTTCGTACTTTTTTTTGTACCCATAGAGTACTTAACGGTGTGATATTTGATTCCTTATACAAGGCCATTCTGGCCTCCGTTTCGCTTGCCGTTTGCGCCGTCGTGCCTTATTTATCGTTCTGTTCGATATCACATCAGTACTTCAAAGAGAATTACAAACGTTTTTTTTTCGTACTTTTTTTCCGTACCCATAGAGTACTTAACAGTGTGATTTTTGATTCCTTGTACAAGGCCATTCTGGCCTCCGTTTTGCTTGCCGTTGTTGGCCGGCGTGCCTTATTTATCGATCCGGTCGATATCACATCAATACTTCAAAGAGAATTACAAATTTTTTTTTCTACCCATAGAGTAATTAACGGTGTGATTTTTGATTCCTTGTACAAGGCCATTCTGGCCTCCGTTTTGCTTGCCATTTGCGCCGGCGTGCCTTATTTATCGTTCTGGTCGATATCACATCAGTACTTCAAAGAGAATTACAAACGTTTTATTCATATTTTTTTTGTACCCATAGAGTACTTAACGGTGTGATTTTTGATTCCTTGTACAAGGCCATTCAGGACACCGTTTTGCTTGCCGTTTGTGCCGACGTGCCTTTTTTTTATCGTTCTGGTCGATATCACATCAATACTTCAAAGGGAATTACAAACGTTTTTTTTTTGTAGACATATAGTAATTAACAGTGTGATTTTTTATTCCTTGTACACGGCCATTCTGGCCTCCGTTTTGCTTGCCGTTTGCGCCGGCATGCCTTATTTATCGTTCTGGTCGATATCACATCAGTACTTCAAAGAGAATTTCAAACGTTTTTTTTCATACCTTTTGTTGTACCCATAGAGTACTTAACGGTGTGATTTTTGATTCCTTGTACAAGGCCATTCTGGCCTCCGTTTTGATTGCCGTTTGCGCAGGCGTCCCTTATTTATCGTTTTGGTCGATATCAGAACAATACTTCGAAGAGAATTACAAACATTTTTTTCGTAATTTATTTTGTACCCATAGAGTACTTAACGGTGTGATTTTAGATTCCTTGTACAAGGCCATTCTGGCCTCCGTTTTGCTTGCCGTTTGCGCCGGCGTGCCTTATTTATCGTTCTGGTCGATATCACATCCGTACTTCATAGAGAATTACAAACGTTTTTTGTACTTTTTTTGTACCCATAGAGTACTTAACGGTGTGATATTTGATTCCGTGTACAAGGCCATTCTGGCCTCCGTTTTGCTTGCCGTTTGCGCGGCGTGCCTTATTTATCGTTCGTCGATATCACATCAAGATTTCAAAGAGAATTACAAACGTTTTTTTTGTACTTTTTTGTACCCATAGAGTACTTAACGGGTGATTTTTGATTCCTTGTACAAGGCCATTCCGGCCTCCGTTTTGCTTGCCGTTTATGCGCGCGTGCCTTATTTATCGTTCTGGTCGATATCACATCAGGATTTCAAAGAGAATTACAAACGTTTTTTTTGTACTTTTTTGTACCCATAGAGTACTTAACTGTGTGATTTTTGATTCCTTGTACAAGGCCATTCTGGCCTCCGTTTTGCTTGCCGTTTGCGCCGGCGTGCCTTATTTATCGTTCTGGTCGATATCACATCAGTACTTCAAAGAGAATTACAAACGTTTTATTTCGTACTTTTTTTCGTACCCATAGACTACCTAACTGTGTGATATTTGATTCCTTGTACAAGGCCATTCTGGCCTCCGTTTTTCTTTCCGTTTGCGCCGGCGTGCCTTATTTATCGTTCTGGTCGATATCACATCAGTACTTCAAAGAGAATTACAAACATTTTTTTTCGTACTTTTTTTCGTACCCATAGACTACGTAACTGTGTGATTTTTGATTCCTTGTACAAGGCCATTCTGCCCTCCGTTTTGCTTGCCGTTGTGCCGGCGTGCCTTATTTATCGTTCTGGTCGATATCACATCAGTACTTCAAAGAGAATTACAAACATTTTTTGTACCCATAGAGTAATTAACTGTGATTTTTGATTCTTGTACAAGGCCATTCGCCTCCGCTTTGCTTGCCGTTTATGCGGCGTGCCTTATTTATCGTTCTGGTCGATATCACATCAAGATTTCAAAGAGAATTACAAACGTTTTTTTTCATATTTTTTTTGTACCCATAGAGTACTTAACGGTGTGATTTTTGATTCCTTGTACAAGGCCATTATGGACTCCGTTTTGCTTGCCGTTTGCGCCGACGTGCCTTTTTTTATCGTTCTGGTCGATATCACATCAGTACTTCCAAGAGAATTACAAATGCTTTTTTTTGTACCCATATAGTAATTAACAGTGTGATTTTTGATTCCGTGTACAAGGCCATTCTGGCCTCCGTTTTGCTTGCCGTTTGCGCCGGCGTGCCTTATTTATCGTTCTGGTCGATATCACATCAGTACTTTAAAGAGAATTACAAACGTTTTTTTTTCATACTTTTTTTGTACCCACAGAGTACTTAACGGTGTGATTTTTTATTCCTTTTACAAGGCCATTCTAGCCTCCGTTTTGCTTGCCGTTTGCGCAGGCGTGCCTTATTTATCGTTCTGGTCGATATCACAACATTACTTCAAAGAGAATTACAAACGTTTTTTTCGTACCTTATTTTCTACCCATAGAGTACTTAACGGTGTGATTTTAGATTCCTTGTACAAGGCCATTCTGGCCTCCGTTTTGCTTGCTGTTTGCGCCGGCGTGCCTTATTTATCGTTCTGGTCGATATCACATCAGTACTTCAAAGAGAATTACAAACGTTTTTTTTCATACTTTTTTTGTACAGATAGAGTACTTAACGGTGTGATTTTTGATTCCTTGTACAAGGCCATTCTGGGCTCCGTTTTGCATGCCGTTTACTCCGACGTGCCTTTTTTTATCGTTCTGGTCGATATCACATCAGTACTTCAAAGAGAATTACAAACGTTTTTTTTGTACCCATATAGTAAATAACAATGTGATTTTTGATTCCTTGTATAAGGCCATTCTGGCCTCCGTTTTCCTTGCCGTTTGCGCTGGCGTGCCTTATTTATCGTTCTGGTCGATATCACATAAGTACTTCAAAGAGAATTTCAAACGTTTTTTTTCATACTTTATTTTGTACCCATAGAGTACTCAACGGTGTGATTTTTGATTCCTTGTACAAGGCCATTCTGGCCTCCGTTTTGCTTGCCGTTTGCGCCGGCGTGCCTTATTTATCGTTCTGGTCGATATCACATCAGTATTTCAAAGAGAATTACAAACGTTTTTTTTGTACTCTTTTTCGTACCCATAGAGTACTTAACGGAGTGATTTTTGATTCCTTGTACAAGGCCATTCTGGCCTCCGTTTTGCTTGCCGTTTGCGCCGGCGTGCCTTATTTATCGTTCTGGTCGATATCACATCAGTACTTCAAAGAGAATTACTAGCGTTTTTTTCTACTTTTTTGTACCCATAGAGTACTTAACTGTGTGATTTTTGATTCCTTGTACAAGGCCATTCTGGCCTCCGTTTTGCTTGCCGTTTGCGCCGGCGTGCCTTATTTATCGTTCTGGTCGATATCACATCAGTACTTCAAAGAGAATTACAAACGTTTTTTTTCATACTTTTTTTTGTACCAATAGAGTACTTAACGGTGTGATTTTTGATTCCTTGTACAAGGCCATTCTGGACTCCGTTTTGCTTGCCGTTTGCGCCGACGTGCCTTATTTTTATGGTTCTGGTCGATATCACATCAGTACTTCAAAGAGAATTACAAACGTTTTTTTTGTACCCATATAGTAATTAACAGTGTGATTTTTGATTCCTTGTACACGGCCATTCTAGCCTCCGTTTTGCTTGCCGTTTGCGCCGGCGTGCCTTATTTATCGTTCTGGTCGATATCACATCAGTACTTCAAAGAGAATTTCAAACGTTTTTTTTCATACTTTTTTTGTACCCATAGAGTACTTAACGGTGTGATTTTTGATTCCTAGTACAAGGCCATTCTGGCCTCCGTTTTGATTGCCGTTTGCGCAGGCGTGCCTTATTTATCGTTTTGGTCGATATCACAACAGTACTTCAAAGAGAATTACAAACGTTTTTTTCGTACTTTATTTTGTACCCATAAATTACTTAATAGTGTGATTTTAGATTCCTTGTACAAGGCCATTCTGGCCTCCATTTTGCTTGCCGTTTACACCGGCGTGCCTTATTTATCGTTCTGGTCGATATCACATCAGTACTTCAAAGAGAATTACAAATGTTTTTTTCGTACTTTTTTTTGTACCCATAGAGTACTTAACGAAGTGATATTTGATTCCTTGTACAAGGCCATTCTAGACTCCGTTTTGCTTGCCGTTTGCGCCGGCGTGCCTTATTTATCGTTATGGTCGATATCACATCAGTAGTTCAAAGAGAATTACAAACCTTTTTTTTTCGTACTTTTTTTCCGTACCCATAGAAAACTTAACAGTGTGATTTTTGATTCCTTGTACAAGGCCATTCTGGCCTCCGTTTTGCTTGCCGTTGTAAGCCGGCGTGCCTTATTTATCGATCTGGTCGATATCACAACAATACTTCAAAGAGAATTACAAACATTTTTTTTGTACCCATAGAGTAATTAATTGTGTGATTTTTGATTCCTTGTACAAGGCCATTCTGGCCTCCGTTTTGCTTGCCGTTTGCGCCGGCGTGCCTTTTTTTATCGTTCTGGTCGATATCACATCAGTACTTCAAAGAGAATTACAAACGTTTTTTTTCATATTTTTTTTGTACCCATAGAGTACTTAACGGTGTGATTTTTGATTCCTTGTACAAGGCCATTATGGACTCCATTATGGACTCCGTTTTGCTTGCCGTTAGCGCCGACGTGCCTTTTTTTATCGTTCCGGTCGATATAACATCAGTACTTCAAAGAGAATTACAAATGCTTTTTTTGTACCCATATAGTAATTAATAGTGTGATTTTTGATTCCGTGTACAAGGCCATTCTGGCCTCCGTTTTGCTTGCCATTTGCGCCGGCGTGCCTTATTTATCGTTCTGGTCGATATCACAACAGTACTTTAAATAGAATTACAAACGTTTTTTTCATACTTGTTTTTGTACCCATAGAGTACTTAACGGTGTGATTTTTTATTCCTTGTACAAGGCCATTCTAGCCTCCGTTTTGCTTGCCGTTTGCGCAGGCGTGCCTTATTTATCGTTCTGGTCGATATCACAACATTACTTCAAAGAGAATTACAAACATTTTTTTCGTACTTTATTTTCTACCCATAGAGTACTTAACGGTGTGATTTTAGATTCGTTGTACAAGGCCATTCTGGCCTCCGTTTTGCTTGCTGTTTGCTCCGGCGTGCCTTATTTATCGTTCTGGTCGATATCACATCAGTACTTCAAAGAGAATTACAAACGTTTTTTTTCATACTTTTCTTGTACCCATAGAGTACTTAACGGTGTGATTTTTGATTCCTTGTACAAGGCCATTCTGGACTCTGTTTTGCATGCCGTTTACTCCGACGTGCCTTTTTTTTTCGTTCTGGTCGATATCACATCAGTACTTCAAAGAGAATTTCAAACGTTTTTTTTGTACCCATATAGTAAATAACAATGTGATTTTTGATTCCTTGTACAAGGCCATTCTGGCCTCCGTTTTGCTTGCCGTTTGCGCTGGCGTGCCTTATTTATCGTTCTGGTCGATATCACCTAAGTACTTGAAAGAGAATTTCAAACGTTTTTTTTTCATACTTTATTTTGAACCCATAGAGTACTCAACGGTGTGATTTTTGATTCCTTGTACAAGGCCATTCTGGCCTCCGTTTTGCTTGCCGTTTGCGCCGGCGTGCCTTATTTATCGTTCTGATCGATATCACAACAGTACTTCAAAGAGAATTACAAATTCTTTTTTCGTCCTTTATTTTGTACCCATAGAGTACTTAACGGTGTGATTTTAGATTCCTTGTACAAGGCCATTCTGGCCTCCGTTTTGTATGTCGTTTGCGCCGGCGTGCCTTATTTATCATTCTGGTCGATATCACAACAGTACTTCAAAGAATATTACAAACGTTTTTTTCATACTTTTTTTATACCCATAGAGTACTTAACGGTGTGATTTTTGATTCCTTGTACAAGGCCTTTCTGGCCTCCGTTTTGCTTGCCGTTTGCGCCGGCGTGCCTTATTTATCGTTCTGGTCGATATCACATCAGTACTTCAAAGAGAATTACAAACATTTTTTTTCATACTTTATTTTTGTACCAATAGAGTACTTAACGGTGTGATTTTTGATTCCTTGTACAAGGCCATTCTGGACTCCGTTTTGCTTGCCGTTTGCGCCGACGTGCCTTATTTTTTTGGTTCCGGTCGATATCACATCAGTACTTCAAAGAGAATTACAAACGTTTTTTTTGTACCCATATAGTAATTAACAGTGTGATTTTTAATTCCTTGTACACGGCCATTCTAGCCTCCGTTTTGCTTGCCATTTGCGCCGGCGTGCCTTATTTGTCGTTCTGGTCGATATCACAACATTACTTCAAAGAGAATTACAAACGTTTTTTTCGTACTTTATTTTGTACCCATAGAGTACTTAACGGTGTGATTTTAGATTCCTTGTACAAGGCCATTCTGGCCTCCGTTTTGCTTGCTGTTTGCGCCGGCGTGCCTTATTTATCGTTCTGGTCGATATCACATCAGTACTTCAAAGAGAATTCAATTACAAATGTTTTTTTTCATACTTTTTTTTTGTACCCATAGAGTACTTAACGGTGTGATTTTTGATTCCTTGTACAAGGCCATTCTGGACTCCGTTTTGCATGCCGTTTACTCCGACGTGCCTTTTTTTTCTCGTTCTGGTCGATATCACATCAATACTTCAAAGAGAATTACAAACGTTTTTTGTACCCATATAGTAAATAACAATGTGATTTTTGATTCCTTGTACAAGGCCATTCTGGCCTCCGTTTTGCTTGCCGTTTGCGCTGGCGTGCCTTATTTATCGTTCTGGTCGATATCAGATCAGTACTTCAAAGAGAATTTCAAACGTTTTTTTTCATACTTTATTTTGTACCCATAGAGTACTCAACGGTGTGATTTTTGATTCCTTGTACAAGGCCATTCTGGCCTCCGTTTTGCTTGCCGTTTGCGCCGGCGTGCCTTATTTATCGTTCTGATCGATATCACAACAGTACTTCAAAGAGAATTACAAATGTTTTTTTCGTCCTTTATTTTGTACCCATAGAGTACTTAACGGTGTGATTTTAGATTCCTTGTACAAGGCCATTCTGGCCTCCGTTTTGTATGTCGTTTGCGCCGGCGTGCCTTATTTATCGTTCTGGTCGATATCACAACAGTACTTCAAAGAGAATTACAAACGTTTTTTTCATACTTTTTTTGTACCCATAGAGTACTTAACGGTGTGATTTTTGATTCTTGTACAAGGCCATTCTGGCCTCCGCTTTTGCTTGCCGTTTGCGCCGGCGTCTTATTTATCGCTCGTCGATATCACATCAGTACTTCAAAGAGAATTACAAACGTTTTTTTCATACTTTTTTGTACCAATAGAGTACTTAACGGTGTGATTTTTGATTCCGTACAAGGCCATTCTGGCCTCCGTTTTGCTTGCCGTTTGCGCCGGCGTGCCTTATTTATCGTTCTGGTCGATATCACATCAGTACTTCAAAGAGAATTACAAACATTTTTTTTGTACCCATATAGTAATTAACAGTGTGATTTTTGATTCCTTGTACACGGCCATTCTAGCCTCCGTTTTGCTTGCCGTTTGCGCCGGCGTGCCTTATTTATCGTTCTGGTCGATATCACATTAGTACGTCAAAGAGAATTTCAAACGTTTTTTTTCATACTTTTTTTTGTACCCATAGAGTACTTAACGGTGTGATTTTTGATTCCTAGTACAAGGCCATTCTGGCCTCCGTTTTGATTGCCGTTTGCGCAGGCGTGCCTTATTTATCGTTTTGGTCGATATCACAACAGTACTTCAAAGAGAATTACAAACGTTTTTTTCGTACTTTATTTTGTACCCATAAAGTACTTAATAGTGTGATTTTAGATTCATTGTACAAGGCCATTCTGGCCTCCGTTTTGCTTGCCGTTTGCACCGGCGTGCCTTATTTATCGTTCTGGTCGATATCACATCAGTACTTCAAAGAGAATTACAAATGTTTTTTTCGTACTTTTTTGTACCCATAGAGTACTTAACTGTGTGATATTTGATTCCTTGTACAAGGCCATTCGACTCTGCTTTGCTTGCCGCTTATACCGGCCTTTTATTTATCGTTATGGTCGATATCACATCAAGATTTCAAAGAGAATTACAAATGTTTTTTTCGCACTCCATAGAGTACTTAACGGTGTGATATATGATTCCTTGTACAAGGCCATTCTGGCCTCCGTTTTTCTTGCCGTTTGCGCCGGGTGCCTTATTTATCGTTCTGGTCGATATCACATCAGCACTTAAAAGAGAATTACAAACTTTTTTTTTCGTACCCATAGAGTACTTAACAGTGTGATTTTTGATTCCTTGTACATGGCCATTCTGGTCTCTATTTTGCTTGCAGTTTGGGCCGGCGTGACATATTTATCGTTCTGGTCGATATCATATCAATACTTCAAAGAGAATTACAAACTTTTTTTTGTACCCATAGAGTAATTAACGGTGTGATTTTTGATTCCTTGTACAAGGCCATTCTAGCCTCCGTTTTGCTTGCCGTTTGCGCCGGCGTGCCTTATTTATCGTTCTGGTCGATGTCACATCAGTACTTCAAAGAGAATTTCAAACGTTTTTTTTCATACTTTTTTTTGTACCCATAGAGTACTTAACGGTGTGATTTTTGATTCCTAGTACAAGGCTATTCTGGCCTCCGTTTTGATTGCCGTTTGCGCAGGCGTGCCTTATTTATCGTTTTGGTCGATATCACAACAGTACTTCAAAGAGAATTACAAACGTTTTTTTCATACTTTATTTTGTACACATAGAGTACTTAACGGTGTGATTTTTGATTCCTTGTACAAGGCCATTCTGGCCTCCGTTTTGCTTGCCGTTTGGGCCGGCGTGCCTTATTTATCGTTCTGGTCGATATCACATCAGTACTTCACAGAGAATTACAAACGTTTTTTTTCGTACTTTTGTTTGTACCCATAGAGTACTTAACGGTGTGATTTTTGATTCCGTGTACAAGGCCATTCTGGCCTATGTTTTGCTTGCCGTTTGCGCCGGCGTGCCTTATTTATCGTTCATGTCGATATCACATCAGTACTTCAAACTGAATTACAAACGGTTTTTTCGTACTTTTTTTTGTACCAATAGAGTACTTAACGGGATGATTTTTGATTCCTTGTACAAGGCCATTCTGGCCTCCGTTTTGCTTGCCGTTTGCACAGGCGTGCCTTATTTATCGTTCTGGTCCATATCACATCAGTACTTCAAAAAGAATTAAAAACGTTTTTTTTGTACTTTTTTTTGTACCCATAGAGTACTTAACGGTGTGATTTTTTATTCCTTGTACACGGCCATTCTGGCCTCCGTTTTGCTTGCCGTTTGCGCCGGTGTGCCTTATTTATCGATCTGGTCGATATCACATCAGTACTTCAAAGAGAATTACAAACGTTTTTTTTCGTACTTTTTTTTGTACCCATAGAGTACTTAACGGTGTGATATTTGATTCCTTGTACAAGGCCATTATGGCCTCCGTTTCGCTTGCTGTTTTCGCCGTCGTGCCTTATTTATCGTTCTGGTCGATATCACATCAGTACTTCAAAGAGAATTACAAACGTTTTTTTTTCGTACTTTTTTTCCGTACCCATAGAAAACTTAACAGTGTGATTTTTGATTCCTTGTACAAGGCCATTCTGGCCTCCGTTTTGCTTGCCGTTGTAGGCCGGCGTGCCTTATTTATCGATCTGGTCGATATCACAACAATACTTCAAAAAGAATTACAAACATTTTTTTTGTACCCATAGTGTAATTAACGGTGTGATTTTTGATTCCTTGTACAAGGCCATTCTGGCCTCCATTTTGCTTGCCGTTTGCGCCGGCGTGCCTTATTTATCGTTCTGGTCGATATCACAACATTACTTCAAAGAGAATTACAAATGTTTTTATCGTACTTTATTTTGTACCCATAGAGTACTTAACGGTGTGATTTTAGATTCCTTGTACAAGGCTATTCTGGCCTCTGTTTTGCTTGCTGTTTGCGCCGGCGTGCCTTATTTATTGTTCTGGTCGATATCGCATCAGTACTTCAAAGAGAATTACAAACGTTTTTTTTCATACTTTTTTTGTACCCATAGAGTACTTAACGGTGTGATTTTTGATTCCTTGTACAAGGCCATTCTGGACTCCGTTTTGCATGCCGTTTACTCCGACGTGCCTTTTTTTTTATCGTTCTGGTCGATATCACATCAGTACTTCAAAGAGAATTACAAACGTTTTTTTTGTACCCATATAGTAAATAACAATGTGATTTTTGATTCCTTGTACAAGGCCATTCTGGCCTCCGTTTTGCTTGCCGTTTGCGCTGGCGTGCCTTATTTATCGTTCTGGTCGATATCACATCAGTACTTCAAAGAGAATTTCAAAAGTTTTTTTTCATACTTTACTTTGTACCCATAGAGTACTCAACGATGTGATTTTTGATTCCTTGTACAAGGCCATTCTGGCCTCCGTTTTGCTTGCCGTTTGCGCCGGCGTGCCTTATTTATCGTTCTGATCGATATCACAACAGTACTTCAAAGACTATTACAAATGTTTTTTTCGTCCTTTATTTTGTACCCATAGAGTACTTAACGGTGTGATTTTAGATTCCTTGTACAAGGCCATTCTGGCCTCCGTTTTGTATGTCGTTTGCGCCGGCGTGCCTTATTTATCGTTCTGGTCGATATCACATCAGTACTTCAAAGAGAATTACAAACGTTTTTTTTTTGTACCCATATAGTAATTAACAGTGTGATTTTTGATTCCTTGTACACGGCCATTCTAGCCTCCATTTTGCTTGCCGTTTGCGCCGGCGTGCCTTATTTATCGTTCTGGTCGATATCACATCAGTACTTCAAAGAGAATTACAAACATTTTTTTTCGTACTTTTTTTCGTACCCATAGAGTACTTAACTGTGTGATTTTTGATTCCTTGTACAAGGCCATTCTGGCCTCCGTTTTGCTTGCCGTTTGCGCCGGCGTGCCTTATTTATCGTTCTGGTCGATATCACATCAGTACTTCAAAGAGAATTACAACGTTTTTTTTCGTACTTTTTTTCGTACCCATAGAGTAGTTAACTGTGTGATTTTTGATTCCTTATACAAGGCCATTCTGGCCTCCGTTTTGCTTGCCGTTTGCGCCGGCGTGCCTTATTTATCGTTCTGGTCGATATCACATCAGTACTTCAAAGAGAATTACAAACGTTTTATTTCGTACTTTTTTTCGTACCCATAGACTACCTAACTGTGTGATATTTGATTCCTTGTACAAGGCCATTCTGGCCTCCGTTTTGCTTGCCGTTTGCGCCGGCGTGCCTTATTTATCGTTATGGTCGATATCACATCAGTACTTCAAAGAGAATTACAAATGTTTTTTTCGTACTTTTTTTTGTACCCATAGAGTACTTAACGGTGTGATATTTGATTCCTTGTACAAGGCCATTCTGGCCTCCGTTTTTCTTGCCGTTTGCGCCGGGTGCCTTATTTATCGTTCTGGTCGATATCACATCAGCACTTAAAAGAGAATTACAAACATTTTTTTTTCGCACCCATAGAGTACTTAACAGTGTGATTTTTGATTCCTTGTACAAGGCCATTCTGGTCTCTATTTTGCTTGCCGTTTGGGCTGGAGTGACATATTTATCGTTCTGGTCGATATCACATCAATACTTCAAAGAGAATTACAAACTTTTTTTTTGTACCCATAGAGTAATTAACGGTGTGATTTTTGATTCCTTGTACAAGGCCATTCTAGCCTCCATTTTGCTTGCCGTTTGCGCCGGCGTGCCTTATTTATCGTTCTGGTCGATATCACATCAGTACTTCAAAGAGAATTTCAAACGTTTTTTTTTTCATACTTTGTTTTGTACCCATAGAGTACTTAACGGTGTGATTTTTGATTCCTTGTACAAGGCCATTCTGGCCTCCGTTTTGCTTGCCGTTTGCGCCGGCGTGCCTTATTTATCGTTCTGGTCGATATCACATCAGTACTTCAAAGAGAATTACAAACGTTTTTTTTCATACTTTTTTTGTACCCATAGAGTACTTAACGGTGTGATTTTTGATTCCTTGTACAAGGCCATTCTGGACTCCGTTTTTCTTGCCGTTTGCGCCGACGTGCCTTATTTTTATGGTTCTGGTCGATATCACATCAGTACTTCAAAGAGAATTACAAACGTTTTTTTGTACCCATATAGTAATTAACAGTGTGATTTTTGATTCCTTGTACACGGCCATTCTAGCCTCCGTTTTGCTTGCCGTTTGCGCCGGCGTGCCTTATTTATCGTTCTGGTCGATATCACATCAGTACTTCAAAGAGAATTTCAAACGTTTTTTTCATACTTTTTTTTTGTACCCATAGAGTACTTAACGGTGTGATTTTTGATTCCTAGTACAAGGCCATTCTAGCCTCCGTTTTGATTGCCGTTTGCGCAGGCGTGCCTTATTTATCGTTTTGGTCGATATCACATCAGTACTTCAAAGAGAATTACAAACGTTTTTTTCGTACTTTATTTTGTACCCATAAAGTACTTAATAGTGTGATTTTAGATTCCTTGTACAAGGCCATTCTGGCCTCCATTTTGCTTGCCGTTTGCACCGGCGTGCCTTATTTATCGTTCTGGTCGATATCACATCAGTACTTCAAAGAGAATTACAAATGTTTTTTTTCGTACTTTTTTTGTACCCATAGAGTACTTAACGAAGTGATATTTGATTCCTTGTACAAGGCCATTCTAGACTCCGTTTTGCTTGCCGTTTGCGCTGGCATGCCTTATTTATCGTTATGGTCGATATGACATCAGTACTTCAAAGAGAATTACAAATGTTTTTTCGTACTTTTTTTTGTTCCCATAGAGTACTTAACGGTGTGATATTTGATTCCTTGTACAAGGCCATTCTGGCCTCCGTTTTTCTTGCCGTTTGCGCCGGGTGCCTTATTTATCGTTTTGGTCGATATCACATCAGCACTTAAAAGAGAATTACAAACATTTTTTTTCGTATTTTTTTTCGTACCCATAGAGTACTTAACAGTGTGATTTTTGATTCCTTGTACAAGGCTATTCTGGTCTCTGTTTTGCTTGCCGTTTGGGCCGGCGTGACATATTTATCGTTCTGGTCGATATCACATCAGTACTTCAAAGAGAATTACAAACGTTTTTTTTCATACTTTTTTTTGTACCAATAGAGTACTTAACGGTGTGATTTTTGATTCCGTGTACAAGGCCATTCTGGACTCCGTTTTCCTTGCCGTTTGCACCGACGTGCCTTATTTTTATGGTTCTGGTCGATATCACATCAGTACTTCAAAGAGAATTACAAACGTTTTTTTTTGTACACATATAGTAATTAACAGTGTGATTTTTTATTCCTTGTACAAGGCCATTCTGGCCTCCGTTTTGATTGCCGTTTGCGCAGGCGTGCCTTATTTATCGTTTTGGTCGATATCACAACAGTACTTCAAAGAGAATTACAAACGTTTTTTTCGTACTTTATTTTGTACCCATAAAGTACTTAATAGTGTGATTTTAGATTCCTTGTACAAGGCCATTCTGGCCTCCATTTTGCTTGCCGTTTGCACCGGCGTGCCTTATTTATCGTTCTGGTCGATATCACATCAGTACTTCAAAGAGAATTACAAATGTTTTTTTTCGTACTTTTTTTGTACCCATAGAGTACTTAACGAAGTGATATTTGATTCCTTGTACAAGGCCATTCTAGACTCCGTTTTGCTTGCCGTTTGCGCCGGCGTGCCTTATTTATCGTTATGGTCGATATCACATCAGTACTTCAAAGAGAATTACAAATGTTTTTTTCGTACCCATAGAGTACTTAACGGTGTGATATATGATTCCTTGTACAAGGCCATTCTGGCCTCCGTTTTTCTTGCCGTTTGCGCCGGTGCCTTATTTATCGTTTTGGTCGATATCACATCAGCACTTAAAGAGAAGTACAAACTTTTTTCGTACTTTTTTCGTACCCATAGAGTACTTAACAGTGTGATTTTTGATTCCTTGTACAAGGCCATTCTGGTCTCTATTTTGCTTGTAGTTTGGGCGCGTGACATATTTATCGTTCTGGTCGATATCACATCAATACTTCAAAGAGAATTACAAACTTTTTTTGTACCCATAGAGTAATTAACGGTGTGATTTTTGATTCCTTGTACAAGGCCATTCTAGCCTCCGTTTTGCTTGCCGTTTGCGCCGGCGTGCCTTATTTATCGTTCTGGTCGATATCACATCAGTACTTCAAAGAGAATTTCAAACGTTTTTTTCATACTTTTTGTACCCATAGAGTACTTAACGGTGTGATTTTTGATTCCTAGTACAAGGCTATTCTGGCCTCCGTTTTGATTGCCGTTTGCGCAGGCGTGCCTTATTTATCGTTTTGGTCGATATCACAACAGTACTTCAAAGAGAATTACAAACGTTTTTTTCATACTTTATTTTGTACACATAGAGTACTTAACGGTGTGATTTTTGATTCCTTGTACAAGGCCATTCTGGCCTCCGTTTTGCTTGCCGTTTGGGCCGGCGTGCCTTATTTATCGTTCTGGTCGATATCACATCAGTACTTCACAGAGAATTACAAACGTTTTTTTTCGTACTTTTGTTTGTACCCATAGATTACTTAACGGTGTGATTTTTGATTCCGTGTCAAGTCCATTCTGGCCAATGTTTTGCTTGCCGTTTGCGCCGGCGTGCCTTATTTATCGTTCTGGTCGATATCACATCAGTACTTCAAACTGAATTACAAACGGTTTTTTCGTATTCTTTTTTGTACCAATAGAGTACTTAACGGGGTGATTTTTGATTTCTTGTACAAGGCCTTTCTGGCCTCCGTTTTGCTTGCCGTTTGCACAGGCGTGCCTTATTTATCGTTCTGGTCGATATCACATCAGTACTTCAAAAAGAATTACAAACGTTTTTTTGTACTTTTTTTTGTACCCATAGAGTACTTAACGGTGTGATTTTTTATTCCTTGTACACGGCCATTCTGGCCTCCGTTTTGCTTGCCGTTTGCGCCGGTGTGCCTTATTTATCGTTCTGGTCGATATCACATCAGTACTTCAAAGAGAATTACAAACGTTTTTTTTCGTACTTTTTTTTTGTACCCATAGAGTACTTAACGGTGTGATATTTGATTGCTTGTACAAGGCCATTATGGCCTCCATTTCGCTTGCTGTTTTCGCCGTCGTGCCTTATTTATCGTTCTGGTCGATATCACATCAGTACTCCAAAGAGAATTACAAACGTTTTTTTTTCGTACTTTTTTTCCGTACCCATAGAAAACTTAACAGTGTGATTTTTGATTACTTGTACAAGGCCATTCTGGCCTCCGTTTTGCTTGCCGTTGTAGGCCGGCGTGCCTTATTTATCGATCTGGTCGATATCACAACAATACTTCAAAAAGAATTACAAACATTTTTTTTGTACCCATAGAGTAATTAACGGTGTGATTTTTGATTCCTTGTACAAGGCCATTCTGGCCTCCATTTTGCTTGCCGTTTGCGCCGGCGTGCCTTATTTATCGTTCTGGTCGATATCACAACATTACTTCAAAGAGAATTACAAATGTTTTTATCGTACTTTATTTTGTACCCATAGAGTACTTAACGGTGTGATTTTAGATTCCTTGTACAAGGCTATTCTGGCCTCCGTTTTGCTTGTTGTTTGCGCCGGCGTGCCTTATTTATTGTTCTGGTCGATATCGCATCAGTACTTCAAAGAGAATTACAAACGTTTTTTTTCATACTTTTTTTGTACCCATAGAGTACTTAACGGTGTGATTTTTGATTCCTTGTACAAGGCCATTCTAGACTCCGTTTTGCTTGCCGTTTACTCCGGCGTGCTTTATTTATCGTTCTGGTCGATATCACATCAGTATTTCAAAGAGAATTACAAACGCGTTTTTTTGTACCCATAGAGTACTTAACGGTGTATATTTGATTCCTTGTACAAGGCCATTCTGGCCTCCGTTTTCTTGCCGTTTGCGCCGGGTGCCTTATTTATCTTCTGGTCGATATCACATCAGTACTTCAAAGAGAATTACAAACTTTTTTTCATACTTTTTTTTGTACCCATAGAGTAATTAACAGTGTGATTTTTGATTCCTTGTACAAGGCCATTCTGGCCTCCGTTTTGCTTGCCGTTTGCGCCGGCGTGCCTTATTTATCGTTCTGGTCGATATCACATCAGTACTTCAAAGAGAATTTCAAACGTTTTTTTTCATACTTTTTTTGTACCCATAGAGTACTCAACGGTGTGATTTTTGATTCCTTGTACAAGGCCATTCTGGCCTCCGTTTTGCTTGCCGTTTGCGCCGGCGTGCCTTATTTATTGTTCTGGTCGATATCACAACAGTACTTAAAGAGAATTACAAACTTTTTTTCATACTTTTTTTTGTACCCATAGAGTACTTAACGGTGTGATTTTTGATTCCTTTTACAAGGCCATTCTGGCCTCCGTTTTCCTTGCCGTTTGTGCAGGCGTGCCTTATTTATCGTTCCGGTCGATATCACAACATTACTTCAAAGAGAATTACAAACGTTTTTTTCATACTTTATTTTGTACCCATAGAGTACTTAACGGTGTGATTTTAGATTCCTTGTACAAGGCCATTCTGGCCTCCGTTTTGCTTGCCGTTTGCGCCGGCGTGCCTTATTTATCGTTCTGGTCGATATCACATCAGTACTTCAAAGAGAATTACAAACGTTTTTTTCGTAATTTTTTTTGTACCCATAGAGTACTTAACGGTGTGATTTTTGATTCCTTGTACAAGGCCATTCTGGCCTCCGTTTTGCTTGCCGTTTGCGCCGGCGTGCCTTATTTATCGTTCTGGTCGATATCACATCAGTACTTCAAAGAGAATTACAAACGTTTTTTTTTTCGTTTTTTTTGTACCCATAGAGTACTTAACGGTGTGATTTTTGATTCCTTGTACAAGGCCATTCTGGCCTCCGTTTTGCTTGCCGTTTGCGCCGGCGTGCCTTATTTATCGTTCTGGTCGATATCACATCAGTACTTCAAAGAGAATTACAAACGTTTTTTCATACTTTTTTTGTACCCATAGAGTACTTAACGGTGTGATTTTTGATTCCTTGTACAAGGCCATTCTGGCCTCCGTTTTGCTTGCCGTTTGCGCCGGCGTGCCTTATTTATCGTTCTGGTCGATATCACATCAGTACTTCAAAGAGAATTACAAACGTTTTTTTCATACTTTTTTTTGTACCCATAGAGTACTTAACGGTGTGATTTTTGATTCCTTGTACAAGGCCATTCTGGCCTCCGTTTTGCTTGCCGTTTGCGCCGGCGTGCCTTATTTATCGTTCTGGTCGATATCACAACAGTACATCAAAGAGAATTACAAACGTTTTTTTCGTACTTTATTTTGTATCCATAGAGTACTTAACGGTGTGATTTTAGATTCCTTGTACAAGGCCATTCTGGCCTCCGTTTTTTATGCCGTTTGCGCCGGCGTGCCTTATTTATCGTTCTGGTCGATATCACAACAGTACTTCAAAGAGAATTACAAACATTTTTTTCATACTTTTTTTGTACCCATAGAGTACTTAACGGTGTGATTTTTGATTCCTTGTACAAGGCCATTCTGGCCTCCGTTTTGCTTGCCGTTTGCGCAGGCGTGCCTTATTTATCGTTCTGGTCGATATCACAACATTACTTCAAAGAATTACAAACGTTTTTTTTCGTACTTTATTTTGTACCCATAGAGTACTTAACGGTGTGATTTTAGATTCCTTGTACAAGGCCATTCTGGCCTCCGTTTTGCTTGCCGTTTGCGCCGGCGTGCCTTATTTATCGTTCTGGTCGATATCACATCAGTACTTCAAAGAGAATTACAAACGTTTTTTTCATACTTTTTTTTGTACCCATAGAGTACTTAACGGTGTGATTTTTGATTCCTTGTACAAGGCCATTCTGGACTCTGTTTTGCTTGCCGTTTGCGCCGGCGTGCCTTATTTTTATCGTTCTGGTCGATATCACATCAGTACTTCAAAGAGAATTACAAACATTTTTTTTGTACCCATATAGTAATTAACAGTGTGATTTTTGATTCCTTGTACAAGGCCATTCTGGCCTCCGTTTTGCTTGCCGTTTGCGCCGGCGTGCCTTATTTATCGTTCTGGTCGATATCACATCAGTACTTCAAAGAGAATTTCAAACGTTTTTCATACTTTTTTGTACCCATAGAGTACTTAACGGTGTGATTTTTGATTCCTAGTACAAGGCCATTCTGGCCTCCGTTTTGATTGCCGTTTGCGCAGGCGTGCCTTATTTATCGTTTTGGTCGATATCACAACAGTACTTCAAAGAGAATTACAAAAGTTTTTTTCGTACTTTATTTTGTACCCATAGAGTACTTAATAGTGTGATTTTTGATTCCTTGTACAAGGCCATTCTGGCCTCCGTTTTACTTTCCGTTTGCGCCGGCGTGCCTTATTTATCGTTCTGGTCGATATCACATCAGTACTTCAAAGAGAATTACAAACGTTTTTTTTCGTACTTTTTTTTGTACCCATAGAGTACTTAACGGTGTGATTTTTGATTCCTTGTACAAGGCCATTCTGGCCTCCGTTTTGCTTGCCGTTTGCGCCGGCGTGCCTTATTTATCGTTCTGGTCGATATCACATCAGTACTTCAAAGAGAATTACAAATGTTTTTTTCGTACTTTTTTTGTACCCATAGAGTACTTAACGGTGTGATATTTGATTCCTTGTACAAGGCCATTCTGGCCTCCGTTTTTCTTGCCGTTTGCGCCGGGTGCCTTATTTATCGTTCTGGTCGATATCACATCAGTACTTCAAAGAGAATTACAAACATTTTTTTTTCATACTTTTTTTCGTACCCATAGAGTACTTAACAGTGTGATTTTTTATTCCATGTACAAGGCCATTCTGGTCTCCGTTTTGCTTGCCGTTTGGGCCGGCGTGACATATTTATCGTTCTGGTCGATATCACATCAATACTTCAAAGAGAATTACAAACTTTTTTTTGTACCCATAGAGTAATTAACGGTGTGATTTTTGATTCCTTGTACAAGACCATTCTGGCCTCCGTTTTGCTTGCCGTTTGCGCCAGCGTGCATTATTTATCGTTCTGGTCGATATCACATCAGTACTTCAAAGTGAATTACCAACGTTTTTTTTCATACTTTTTTTTTGTACCCATAGAGTACTTAACAGTGTGATTTTTGATTCCTTGTACAAGGCAATTCTGGCCTCCGTTTTGCTTGCCGTTTGCGCCGACGTTCCTTTTTTTATCGTTCTGGTCGATATCACATCAGTACTTCAAAGAGAATTACAAACATTTTTTTTGTACCCATAGAGTAATTAACTGTGTGATTTTTGATTCCTTGTACAAGGCCATTCTGGCCTCCGTTTTGCTTGCCGTTTGCGCCGGTGTGCCTTATTTATCGTTCTGGTCGATATCACATCAGTACTTCAAAGAGAATTACAAATGTTTTTTTCATACTTTTTTTTGTACCCATAGAGTACTTAACGGTGTGATTTTTGATTCCTTGTACAAGTCCATTCTGGCCTCCGTTTTGTTTGCCGTTTGAGCCGGCGTGCCTTATTTATCGTTCTGGTCGATATCACAACAGTACTTTAAAGAGAATTACAAACGTTTTTTTTCATACTTTTTTTTGTACCCATAGAGTACTTAACGGTGTGATTTTTTATTCCTTGTACAAGGCCATTCTGGCCTCCGTTTTGCTTGCCGTTTGTGCAGGCGTGCCTTATTTATCGTTCTGGTCGATATCACAAAATTACTTCAAAGAGAATTACAAACGTTTTTTTCGTACTTTATTTTGTACCCATAGAGTACTTAACGGTGTGATTTTAGATTCCTTGTACAAGGCCATTCTGGCCTCCGTTTTGCTTGCCGTTTCCACCGGCGTGCCTTATTTATCGTTCTGGTCGATATCACATCAGTAATTCAAAGAGAATTACAAACGTTTTTTTTGTAAATTTTTTTGTACCCATAGAGTACTTTAACAGTGTGATTTTTGATTCCTTTTACATGGCCATTCTGGCCTCCGTTTTGCTTGCCGTTTGCGCAGGCGTGCCTTATTTATCGTTCTGGTCGATATCACTTCAGTACTTCAAAGAGAATTACAAACGTTTTTTTTGTACCCATATAGTAAATGACAATGTGATTTTTGATTCCTTGTACAAGGCCGTTCTGGCCTCCGTTTTGATTGCCGTTTGCGCTGGCGTGCCTTATTTATCGTTCTGGTCGATATCACATTAGTAGTTCAAAGAGAATTTCAAACGTTTTTTTTCATACTTTATTTGGTACCCATAGAGTACTCAACGGTGTGATTTTTGATTCCTTGTACAAGGCCATTATGGCCTCCGTTTTGCTTGCCGTTTGCGCCGGCGTGCCTAATTTATCGTTCTGATCGAAATCACAACAGTACTTCAAAGAGAATTACAAATGTTTTTTTCGTACTTTATTTTGTACCCATAGAGTACTTAACAGTGTGATTTTACATTCCTTGTACAAGGCCATTCTGGCCTCCGTTTTGTATGTCGTTTGCGCCGGCGTGCCTTAATTATCGTTCTGGTCGATATCACAACAGTACTTCCAAGAGAATTACAAACGTTTTTTTCATACTTTTTTTGTACCCATAGAGTACTTAACGGTGTGATTTTTGATTCCTTGTACAAGGCCATTCTGGCCTCCGTTTTGCTTGCCGTTTGCGCCGGCGTGCCTTATTTATCGTTCTGGTCGATATCACATCAGTACTTCAAAGAGAATTACAAACGTTTTTTTTCATACTTTTTTTTGTACCCATAGAGAGTACTTAACGGTGTGATTTTTGATTCCTTGTACAAGTCCATTCTGGACTCCGTTTTGCTTGCCGTTTGCGCCGACGTGCCTTATTTTTATGGTTCTGGTCGATATCACATCAGTACTTCAAAGAGAATTACAAACGTTTTTTTTGTACCCATATAGTAATTAACAGTGTGATTTTTGATTCCTTGTACACGGCCATTCTAGCCTCCGTTTTGCTTGCCGTTTGCGCCGGCGTGCCTTATTTATCGTTATGGTCGATATCACATCAGTACTTCAAAGAGAATTTCAAACGTTTTTTTCATACTTTTTTTTTGTACCCATAGAGTACTTAACGGTGTGATTTTTGATTCCTAGTACAAGGCCATTCTGGCCACCGTTTTGATTGCCGTTTGCGCAGGCGTGCCTTATTTATCATTTTGGTCGATATCACAACAGTACTTCAAAGAGAATTACAAACGTTCTTTTCGTACTTTATTTTGTACCCATAAAGTACTTAATAGTGTGATTTTAGATTCCTTGTACAAGGCCATTCTGGCCTCCATTTTGCTTGCCGTTTGCACCGGCGTGCCTTATTTATCGTTCTGGTCGATATCACATCAGTGCTTCAAAGAGAATTACAAATGTTTTTTTTCGTACTTTTTTTGTACCCATAGAGTACTTAATGAAGTGATATTTGATTCCTTGTACAAGGCCATTCTAGACTCCGTTTTGCTTGCCGTTTGCGCCGGCGTGCCTTATTTATCGTTATGGTCGATATGACATCAGTACTTCAAAGAGAATTACAAATGTTTTTTTCGTACTTTTTTTTTGTTCCCATAGAGTACTTAACGGTGTGATATTTGATTCCTTGTACAAGGCCATTCTGGCCTCCGTTTTTCCTGCCGTTTGCGCCGGGTGCCTTATTTATCGTTCTGGTCGATATCACGTCAGCACTTAAAAGAGAATTACAAACATTTTTTTTCGTACTTTTTTTTCGTACCCATAGAGTACTTAACAGTGTGATTTTTGATTCCTTGTACAAGGCCATTCTGGTCTCTGTTTTGCTTGCCGTTTGGGCCGGCGTGACATATTTATTGTTCTGGTCGATATCACATCAATACTTCAAAGAGAATTACAAACTTTTTTTTGTGCCCATAGAGTAATTAACGGTGTGATTTTTGATTCCTTGTACAAGGCCATTCTAGCCTCCGTTTTGCTTGCCGTTTGCGCTGGCGTGCCTTATTTATCATTCTGGTCGATATCGCATCTGTACTTCAAAGAGAATTTCAAACGTTTTTTTTCATACTTTTTTTTTGTACCCATAGAGTACTTAACGGTGTGATTTTTGATTCCTAGTACAAGGCCATTCTGGCCTCCGTTTTGATTGCCGTTTGCGCAGGCGTGCCTTATTTATCGTTTTGGTCGATATCACAACAATACTTCAAAGAGAATTACAAACGTTTTTTTCATACTTTATTTTGTACCCATAGAGTACTTAACGGTGTGATTTTTGATTCCTTGTACAAGGCCATTCTGGCCTCCGTATTGCTTGCCGTTTGGGCCGGTGTGCCTTATTTATCGTTCTGGTCGATATCACATCAGTACTTCATAGAGAATTACAAACGTTTTTTTCATACTTTTGTTTGTACCCATAGAGTACTTAACGGTGTGATTTTTGATTCCTTGAACAAGGCCATTCTAGCCACCGTTTTGCTTGCCGTTTGCGCAGGCGTGCCTTATTTATCGTTCTGGTCGATATCACATCAGTACTTCAAAAAGAATTACAAATGTTTTTTTGTATTTTTTTTGTACCAATAGAGTACTTAACGGTGTGATTTTTTATTCCTTGTACACGTCCATTCTGGCCTCCGTTTTGCTTGCCGTTTGCGCCGGTGTGCCTTATTTATCGTTCTGGTCGATATCACATCAGTACTTCAAAGAGAATTACAAACCATTTTTTTCGTACTTTTTTTTTGTACCCATAGAGTACTTAACGGTGTGATATTTGATTCCTTGTACAAGGCCATTTTGGCCTCCGTTTCGCTTGCTGTTTTTGCCGTCGTGCCTTATTTATCATTCTAGTCGATATCACATCAGTACTTCAAAGAGAATTACAAACGTTTTTTTCGTAATTTTTTTCCGTACCCATAGAAAACATAACAGTGTGATTTTTGATTCCTTGTACAAGGCCATTCTGGCCTCCGTTTTGCTTGCCGTTGTTGGCCGGCGTGCCTTATTTATCGATCTGGTCGATATCACATCAATACTTCAAAGAGAATTACAAACATTTTTTTTGTACCCATAGAGTAATTAACGGTGTGATTTTTGATTCCTTTACAAGTCCATTCTGGCCTCCGTTTTGCTTGCCGTTTGCGCCGGCGTGCCTTATTTATCGTTCTGGTCGATATCACATCAGTACATCAAAGAGAATTACAAACGTTTTTTTTCATATATTTTTTGTACCCATAGAGTACTTAACGGTGTGATTTTGGATTCTTTGTACAAGGCTATTCTAGACTCCGTTTTGCTTGCCGTTTGCGCTGACGTGCTTTTTTTTTATTGTTCTGGTCGATATCACATCAGTACTTCAAAGAGAATTACAAACGTTTTTTTTGTTCCCATATAGTAATTAACAGTGTGATTTTTGATTCCTTGTACACGGTCATTCTGGCCTCCGTTTTGCTTGCCGTTTGCGCCGGCGTGCCTTATTTATCGTTCTGGTCGATATCACATCAGTACTTCAAAGAGAATTTCAAACGTTTTTTTTCATACTTTTTTTTGTACCCATAGAGTACTTAATGGTGTGATTTTTGATTCCTTGTACAAGGCCATTCTGGCCTCCGTTTTGATTG
Organism: Gentiana dahurica var. dahurica; assembly: GCA_024500145.1. NCBI lineage: Eukaryota > Viridiplantae > Streptophyta > Magnoliopsida > Gentianales > Gentianaceae > Gentiana > Gentiana dahurica. The sequence goes on along the minus strand of CM044897.1, from coordinate 55,802,862 downwards.
CCGTTTGCGCAGGCGTGCCTTATTTATCATTTTGGTCGATATCACAACAGTACTTCGAAGAGAATTACAAACATTTTTTTCGTACTTTATTTTGTACCCATAGAGTACTTAACGGTGTGAATTTAGATTCCTTGTACAAGGCAATTATGGCCTCCGTTTTGCTTGCCGTTTGCGCCGGCGAGCCTTATTTATCGTTCTGGTCGATATCACATCAGTACTTCAAAGAGAATTACAAACGTTTTTTTTCGTACTCTTTTTTGTACTCATAGAGTACTTAACGGTGTGATTTTTGATTCCTTGTACAAGGCCATTCTGGCCTCCGTTTTTCTTGCCGTTTGCGCCGGCGTGCCTTATTTATCGTTCTGGTCGATATCACATCAGTACTTCAAAGAGAATTACAAACGTTTTTTCGTACCCATAGAGTACTTAACTGTGTGATTTTTGATTCCTTGTACAAGGCCATTCTGGCCTCCGTTTTGCTTGCCGTTTGCGCCGGCGTGCCTTATTTATCGTTCTGGTCGATATCACATCAGTACTTCAAAGAGAATTACAAACGTTTTTTTTCGTACTTTTTTTCACCCATAGAGTACTTAACTGTGTGATTTTTGATTCCTTGTACAAGGCCATTCTGGCCTCCGTTTTGCTTGCCGTTTGCGCCGGCGTGCCTTATTTATCGTTCTGGTCGATATCACATCAGTACTTCAAAGAGAATTACAAACGTTTTTTTTCGTACTTTTTTTCGTACCCATAGAGTAATTAACTGTGTGATTTTTGATTCCTTGTACAAGGCCATTCTGGCCTCCGTTTTGCTTGCCGTTTGCGCCGGCGTGCCTTATTTATCATTCTGGTCGATATCACATCAGTACTTCAAAGAGAATTTCAAACGTTTTTTTCATACTTTTTTTTGTACCCATAGAGTAATCAATGGTGTGATTTTTGATTCCTTGTACAAGGCCATTCTGGCCTCCGTTTTGTTTGTTGTTTGCGCCGGCGTGCCTTATTTATCATTCTGGTCGATATCACAACAGTACTTCAAAGAGAATTACAAACGTTTTTTTTCATACTTTTTTTTTTGTACCCTTAGAGTCCTTAACGGTGTGATTTTTGATTCCTTGTACAAGGCCATTCTGGCCTCCGTTTTGCTTGCCGTTTGCGCCGATGTTCCTTTTTGTTTTATCGTTCTGGTCGATATCACATCAATACTTCAAAGAGAATTACAAACGTTTTTTTCGTACTTTATTTTGTACCCATAGAGTACTTAACGGTGTGATTTGAGATTCCTTGTACAAGGCCTTTCTGGCCTCCGTTTTGCTTGCCGTTTGCGCCAGCGTGCCTAATTTATCGTTCTGGTCGATATCACATCAGTACTTCAAAGAGAATTACAAACGTTTTATTTCATACTTTTTTTGTACCCATAGAGTACTTAACGGTGTGATTTTTGATTCCTTGTACAAGGCCATTCTGGACTCCGTTTTGCTTGCCGTTTACGCCGACGTGCCTTTTTTTTATCGTTCTGGTCGATATCACATGAGTACTTCAAAGAGAATTACAAACGTTTTTTTTGTACCCATATAGTAAATAACAGTGTGATTTTTGATTCCTTGTACAAGGCCATTCTGGCCTCCGTTTTGCTTGCCGTTTGCGCCGGCGTGCCTTATTTATCGTTCTCATCGATATCACATCAGTACTTCAAAGAGAATTTCAAACGTTTTTTTCATACTTTTTTTTGTACCCATCGAGTACTCAACGGTGTGATTTTTCATTCCTTGTACAAGGCCATTCTGGCCTCCGTTTTGCTTGCCGTTTGCGCCG